>JAZAYU010000835.1:0-80337 GCA_038501625.1 Corbicula japonica
ATAAAAAGTTAATCCAATAATCAAATAAAAAGTACTAAAAACAGAAAACCAGCACAGGGGTTTTGCTTATTGCTTCGTTCGTGCAGAGAAAACACAGCCCCATGATTTTTACATACAGTTCCGTTACACGTAGACAAACTATGGTCCGTCTTAAGACTTTAAAGTATGGCTGGAATAAATATTTAAATATTTTGAAGATGCAATACGGCCTGTATGATATCGAGTGTTGCGTTCTAAGATTGCTTTAGTATAGGAATGAACAACTGGTCATTTAACAGGCCAAAGAGTGCAGACGCTTGAATAACATTGAATCCCATAGCTTGCGCTGGCTTGCTATGGATACTTATGTATCCAACAGTAAGCAGCCAACACCATTCATTTGCTTTTTCAATAAGAGTAGTATAACTTAAGGAAATAGCAAAATTTGGAACAATAAGAAACGAAGTCAAACTAAAGCAAAGGAAAACAAAGAGAAGAGCATTGTCCAGTTCTTTTAATAATTTTAACGCCTATTTAACATGCCTGTGAATAGATCGTCTAAGAAGCATAATATTTGTATTTGGTGCAGGTAGAGCTTGGAAGCTGTATACCGTCATACATATTTAACATTGAAGCACAAGCAGCAACGTATGTAATAATTGGCTTAGATAGAGAGAGAGTTACAGCATTATATATATATATATATATATATAATATATATATATATATATATATATATACTAAGAAATGTGGTAAGTTACGGGAATTTTTTCGATATTATACCTACATGTGAGGTTCAAAAAACTAGTGGGGTATATATGGTACCCCGCAATTTTCAATGCCATTTCTATGCATAACCGGACTTCTAAAGTACGAAAAACTTTATTCCCGTAACACGGTTTATTATCGAAATTTATTTTCGGTCTATAAAAAAAAATCCGCATTTTTTTTTATCTATAATTTTTTTTTCCATATTACTGCTTATAGTCCTTACAAGGTCAGATAGTGCATAGAAATGACATTTTATTAGCGGGGTACCATATATACCCCGTCACCTTTATAGAACCACACATATAGGTACAATATCGAAGTAAGACCGTAACTTACCACATTTCTTAGTATATATATACAACCTCTGATTAAGGTTTATTACAGAGACCCCATATCTGACGATATTTCTGTATATATATATATATATATATATATATATATATATATATATATATATATATATATATACTAAGAAATGTGGTAAGTTACGGGTCTAATTTCGATATTACACCAATGTGTGAGGTGCTATAAAGTAACGGGGTATATATGGTACCCCGCAATTTTCAATGCCATTTCTATGCATAACTGGACTTCTAAAGTACGAAAAACTTCATTCCCGTAACACGGTTTATTATCGAAATTTATTTTCGGTCTATAAAAAAAATCCGAAATTTTTTTTAATCAAAAACCAAATTTCCATATTACAGCTTGTAGTACCTATAAGTTCCGATAGTGCATAGAAATGACATATTATTAACGGGGTACCATATATACCCCGTCACCTTTATAGAACCTCACGTATAGGTATAATATCGAAATAAAACCCGTAACTTACCACATTTCTTAGTATATATATACAACCCCTGATTAAGGTTTATTACAGAGACCCCATATCTGACGATATTTCTGTATATATATATATATATAATATATATATATATTCCGTACTTCTGTACACTAAGCTCACTGTGATAGTACTGTGATAGTACATTTATACCTTAGTGATAGTAGATGTTTTAATATGTTTACTATTTATTGTCACACGGTTAAAGTATGTATGCATGTAGTTGTTTAATTAATATTTGTTTTGTTTAATAATGTTTATTATTAAAAAAACAACCTTTATGAAGATAAATATAACATAAAACTCAATTTTAGCTTACCAACTGAGCAGTTGTCTCCAGTGTATCTTGGGTAACATTCACATGACGTACTTTTAACCCCGTCGATGCATATTCCTTTATGGTTACATGTATTTTCCCTACACTCATTAATATCTAAATAAAAACAAAGGGGATATTTTTTAAAAATTGTGCTAGTGTGTTCTTTATTCGAGACAATTAAAACGTCTAGCAATTTTTGTTTCTGTGTTATTGTTTTTTCTTCATTACAAATTGTAAGTCAGTTTGAATATATGTTTACTTTTCCATTCAGTAAAGTGTACATACATTTCCCGGAATTGAAGATAATAATCTGTGAAAATAAAGGACAAACTCAGATTACAATTATAGTAATCTTTTTGCTATATGTGTTTAATGTTTTATCGAAACTCCCGTTACAAGCGTTAATTACAAAATGGAACAAAATCTTCGTAAAGGAAATGTCAATGATTTGTAAAACCTCAAACATTGACAACAGTGCAACGACCTCATAATCAGCGCTATACAACGTACTAATTAATGTAAGTCGAATAACCTTGGGAATCTGAATATCTAAATTGTGCTTGGTCTCAAATATTTATGGTGTCACTTATATTTTTAAATACATTAAATAAAATGCTTCAAGATGATATAATTACAGCTTTTAACAACACCTCGAGGTACCTTGATGATTTATTAAATATAGACAATAACCATTTTCCATTACTTGTTAATAAGATTTATCCTAAAGAACTACAACTTAACAAAGCGAACACTTCAGAAAAGCAAGCAAACTTTCTCGATCTAAATCTGTCCATTGAAAATGGTTATGTCACTACTAAAATTTATGATAAAAGAGATGATTTTAATTTTAATATAGTAAATTTTCCGTTTTTAGACGGCGATGTTCCCCGTGCAACATCTTATGGGGTTTATATCTCACAGCTTGTTCGCTTTTCAAGAGCTTGCAACAATGTTAATGATTTCAATGAACGTAATCTTTGCATTACAGAAAAACTTTTAAAACAAGGTTATCGGTATCACAAATTAAGGAAAACCTTTTGCAAGTTTTATCGCCGATACCCAAATTTAATTCATAAATACAAATGCAGTTTAAAATCACTTTTGCAACAAGG
Organism: Corbicula japonica; assembly: GCA_038501625.1. NCBI lineage: Eukaryota > Metazoa > Mollusca > Bivalvia > Venerida > Cyrenidae > Corbicula > Corbicula japonica. The sequence goes on from JAZAYU010000835.1 coordinate 3,026, forward strand.
TATTTCACAACCAGTTTTTTATGGAGATTTAATTTATAAACTTAAAAAGATAAAAGGCAGTGTTAATTTCTCCCGGTTATTCGTAAAAACCATCTGTAAATTTAAAAAGAAAGGTTACCAACATGATATTTTACAGCGCTCTGCAGGCCTAGTGATTAACCCTTCTACAGTTGATCATTATGCTTACCTCTTTGATTGCACGACGGTGGCAGGGGTTTAAGAGTTTATGAAGGTTAATGGGGAAATCTTTTCTTAAAAGAACCTAGAAGCTCGATTTGTTTCTTTTATCCCTGTCATCGTGTTCTTGCTGATTTTACTCCAGATGCTCTGGACTCGGAAAGACCATTGAGTACCCGCCCTTTGGCTTTGCAATGCTATTAGCTTCTTATGTTTTTATGTTTGTATGCTTTTGCATACAACATTGTTGAGCTGATAGGTGGGTTGGAGTTATTTCACCAAGACAATTTGTACTTGTCTTGTGATACGAGAACCTGTTGGGGCAAGTGTGAGGTTGGTGCACCCTAGAACCTGGTTTAAACCCCCAGTGGCAATTCGATTTGCCACTGACCGTTCCAAGGCGGTAACCCCTCGGGTTCTCATTTTTGTTTTTTGTTAGTGGCGTCCTTTTTGAAACTGATTATTTTATTAACCATGCTCTCTCCCCCTCTCTTCTTCTTGACTGTGTGGGGAGGCTGTTTTTTTCTGAATGTGGCAATTCCTGATATGCATATTTCACCTTTTTTTAAAACCTTATTAAAGTATTCAGATCACTCATTTTGTCTAGCGTTCAGAGTGTCCGAAAAAACAACAACCGTTACATGTATGTGCAACCCACAGGCAAAAATACTGGCTTGTATTATCCCTGGCATCGTGTTCTTGCTAAGTTGACTTCACGCTCTCTGGTCTCGGTAAGATCATCGAGTAATCGCCCATTTTGCTATTTCCTGCTATTAGCTTTTTATGTTTTATATGTTTGTGTGCTTTTGCATGCAACATTGTTAATCTGATGGGTGAGTTGAAGATAGTTCACCAAGACAACTTGTACTTGTTTGTTGATATGAGAACCTGTTGTGGCAATTGTGAGGTTGGTGCACCCTAAAACCTGGTTTATACCCTTAGTGGCAATTAGTTTTGCCATTGATAGTTCCATGGCGGTAACCCCAAAGGTTCTCTTAGTCGTTAATTGTTGGTGACGTCTTATTTGAATTGGTATACTTATAACAACATGCTCTTTTCCTCTCTTCTTTTTCGCTTCGTGGGGAGGCTGTGTTGTGTGAATGTGGCCATTCCTGATATGCAACATTTGGTTATTATTATTTGATGATATACATATTAAAAATTGAGTATTTTTATGAAACTTCCAAAATAATACTTACTTGTCTCACAGGTTGTGCCAGTAAAACCATCTTTGCAATAACAGAAGAACGGTTTTGGGATGTCGTAGCACTGCCTTGTGTTCGATGGTTTGCATGGCTGAGGTTCGCACGGATCATCACCTTAATGTATGCAATATAAAACTGATTTTTGATTGAAAATCTTCATTAATTAGATAAAGACAATTGGACTTAGTTGTTGGAAAAAAAATATGGTTTTGTTTTGGTGTTAAATTTCAAATGACCTAAAGTAAAAATACAATAATACTATTTTTGTGTATATTTGGACGAGAAAATACAGAGAATAGTTTTTCCAAGAAGCCAGCTGGGGACGACAGTATCTAGATTTTACAAATTTCAATCCTACGACCCGTAAAATTCTACTGTTTAAAGACGACAGGTTTGTCGATATTTCCCAATGGTTTATGCAAATTAGACAGCCTCATATGTCTATGATGTTTGTAGAGCCCGTTTGTGGTCAGCTCGACTCAGTTGTCACGTTTGGCAATTTTTGTACATGTGTTATTGGGTGCGTCCGTGTTTCCGCCCGTCCGTTAATCTGTCCGGATTTTTCCGAACCGTAACTTTGACATACTTTAAGCGATTTTTCGTGTTTATATTTAGTATGAATGTTAACATCACTGAGACGGAGTTCCAGGTTCCCATCTCAGATGTCAAGGTTACAATAAGACAAGAAAAGTCTCATCAAAGCTTATTCTGACCATTAATTTTAATTTAAGTAAGACGGGTGTCGCGTGCAAACCATATGTTTCCATATTAAAGTTCAAGGTCACAATAAGGGGTCAAAGCCATTGTTAAAGTTTGTCCAGCTCATCAATTGGACATACCATGAGCAATCCTGTTTATATATGACATGAATGTTGAACTCAGTGAGACAGAGTTTCTCACGCACACACCCATTTTCCCATCTCAAAGGTCAAGATCACAGTAAGGGGCCATCGTAAATCATATGTTGAAAAAGGGCAATCATTTAGTAAAAATGGAAGTTGAGTTATGGTTCTTGGCATACCCACTCATGATATAATGATTGACTTGTTTAAAAGTTTTAACTATAGTAAGATTTAAGTAGGCTGCAAAGTTAAATTAAGCAGAACAAGTGAATATAATATCTTTACATAATTATTATCTTCAAACAGTCTTGCTAAAACGGCTGTTTAGATACAAACGGCAACACATTTAAACCAAGCTGGCAGTAATTTTCATCTAGTACTGATGAGTTGTAATTATAATAATAACCCATACTGTAGGCATTGTCTTGAATCTGCTACGGATTGGGGCTCGTGACATAAAACGGCAATTTTTAAATATTTCAAGCAATTATTGCAACACTTCTCATCTGGAAAGCACGTAACAAAAAAACTACAAACAGAAAATTACCAAATAGAGTTAAACCTGCCTTATCAGCCACCTGCAAAGTGCAACCACCTGTCTTAAGCAGCCAGTTTGAATATATTGTAAACTGACATTTTGTTCTTATTTTAACCTTTCTTTAACAGCCACCTGTGTATAGCAGCCACTTTTTGTCACTCCCTTGGGTGGCTGCTTAAGGCAGGTTAAACTGTACAGCGTTTCAACTAACAAGATTACTCAATTAAGAACAAACTTATAATAAATTTATGTTCTCTCTTTCTGCTATTTGGCTGCGAGGACCTGATGTGTTTTCTGAATGTGACTTTGCTTGATTAAATATTAACCATTTTATATGTAAATAAATCTTAGTTGTTCTATCTGTAATGGGTGATGACATTGAATCGAACGTATCATTCAACTGATGTAAACTATTGTAACAGTTATATTTTCATTTCTTATTAATTGCAGTTGATCATAATTTAAAAACCCTACTTGCTCAAACACTCTCAAATAAAGACATAAGGACCACCATGTCACTTACTTAACAAACATTCAACATTACTTGGCACACATGTATAATGTTTACAAATAATCACATTTATGTTGTAGTTTTATACAAATAAATGTCATTTATTTTAAAGAGACCTCTGCTACTCGGCTATCTACAGTCCACTTCTGAGACGACAAGGATCCGAGACATTCGTCCAGTATTTTACATATAATTCAAAATCATTCATGCATTCATAATCTCTACTGGGGCTTTCTTTTCAATTTGGACACCGAACAGTCAACATCGACAATTCGCAAGTTTTCAACCCCTGCCCATCCCTCCCTTAATTTTGTAATACATGTAACAGATACTGCTGCGAGTATTTTTGTGTTTCAGGAAACTAATGAAATATATAACACCATGAAGCACCGAGTCACGCGCTGAAACCTGCCAAAATGACCTAATTACCAGCCTAAAGCCAATTGCTAGTTAAGACGGTTCAGCTACTCAACCACTTGCGGAAATGAACTTTTGGAACTTTCGAAGCAATGGTAATATATATTACCAAGTCAGTGTTTGGATTTTATAAACTGTGTTGTGTAGTGGTAATAGGCATTACCCATTTGCTGTACAGACATTTGTCGCGAATACGTGTAATGTTACCCGAAACTTTTATAGTTACGATGATGGCCTTTCATACTATATAAATAAATGGTTGAGCATTAGTCGATACACCTTAAAAGCAATACATTACAAAAACAACAACAAAAAAAAACTTTAAAGATTTGGCTTACTTCGAGATGACGTTCATGTATAACGTCAAAAATTCTAGCTATGGTTGCTTAATTGCTTTGCATCTTAGCTGGGATGACGCAACCATAGTTTATATTGGAGGTAAGAGTAAACATAACTCTTTACCCTAAAAGCTGTTAGAGGCGGCCAAGACACTTAAAAGAAAGTTGTCAGCCTTGTCCCACAGAGCAGCCTTGCACTTATATGTCCAGGGAGTGCGTTCTCTCGGCCTATACATAGCACGTCTCGATGAGCGTGTGTCGAGGCTCGCAAAAAATAAAAATAAATAAATAAATAAAATAATTAAAAAACAAAATGCCTTTGCTAATCCTCTAACAGCAACTTTGGGTCCCCAATATAAAAAATAATTGGTGAAGACCCTCCTTGGACAAAGAAAAAAAAAACAGTCCTGGCTGCTCCCTGGGATGTAAAAAATATTGTCAAGCAAAAGCGATTGATCCCAACCCAAAAGAAAACAAAAATAAACGTAAGAAAGTTCTTACGAAATAATAAAAGTGAAAATAATAAATAAAATGAAATAAAATAAAAATAATAGATTGAACTTTTTTGTTCGCACAACCTGGTATTTCGATATATGCTCTGCCATAATATAGTTTAAGCGTTCCTCGCTTGAACGGGTTAAAAGAGGAATAATTCGTTACGTCTCGGGTCGGTTGACGATCTTTTATAATCAAATACGTCTCGGGTCGGTAGACGGTCTTTTAGCTTAACCCTCCCTTTCCGTTTTCGGATTTGTATAGAAACGAAAGGTTTTATATGGGCGTTGGTAAAATTGGAAAATGTATAGTTTTGAAGTTATTGTTTGTTAAATATTTTGTTTGGAAAAGATTAAACGGTGTTCACTGTTACAGGAAACTTTTATTTTGTAGGTTGATGCCTCGAATTTACGAGGATATTTAATGATAGGAAGGTGGTCGTTCGGAGACCAGGGCATGTTTATCGAATAACTTACCTTTAGGGTTTGATTTTGGTGAATATTTTTAACAATTATGGCAAACCAAACGTTTCATTTGTAATTTAGTAATAAATGGAAAAATATTTAACCAAATGTCATACTTCTCGGATATGAATAAACAAAGCTGGTATGACGTCAGAATTATGCTATCATGTTCGCTTTGTCTCGTGCTTAATATTAAAATTATTATAATATGATTACTCTAAGTTATAGTATGTTATCCCAAACCTGGATGGTCTCAAGTTCAGCAGTTGGCTTATAGCTATCTTCAAGGCTTGGGGGCTTATAGTCTCCAAGAGGATCGAGAACAAGTTCCAGAGTGTAGCCTTCTTAAAGTAAGAAAACATGACTAATAGTTCTATCCAAAACCAGGAGACTTTTAGTTCCAAAAAGGTAATCTTTCATTTGAGATATGTTACAACATCCTTTTGACTGGCCTAAAAGCCTTCTTTATAAAGTCTGGGGGAGTGTTGTGACAGTCTATGGTATCCAGGGTACGGTAAGGTGTGGTCACATCAATTATATTTATAAGACCAGGATATTACGAATAATGAGGATATCGGTGGCGGATCCCGGGTGGACGGTGCACGTACCCACCCCCTCCCACACCCTTCTTTTATTGTCTGGAGGTGGGTATCAATGTTTATATTTTTCTTGTGATTTTCGGACCAGGAGGTTATCTTATTTTTAAGAGTTTGTCTTGTCTATTTCAGATCTACGAGTATAGAAGGGGCATATACGTTGGTTGTATTTGATCATGTTTTCGGGAATAGGCAAGTGGCAGTGGGGTATCTGCCAAGGTTGTTGCACACATTTCGAAGGTTGTATTTATTTAACTCTAATTTTAAGGTATATTGATATGGAAGATAAGTATCATTTGGAAAATATTTGTTGTAGTTAACTAATTGACTGAACTAGTTGTTTGTATTTTGATTTCCCATAAAGACAGAGGTTTATTTTATTTAATTTAATATAATTATTTGGCCTCTGTTGGTAATCACATACAAAATATTTTTTGTTGTTCAGTATTTGACTGAACAAGTTGTTTGTATTTAGTTGAAAATATATCCACAAACTTGTAAGACAACCGTTTTATTATTATATGAAATAAATAATACAATTCGGCAATGGATTCCATAATCCTCAAAAATGCCTTTGTTACGTGGAATGTACAGTGAGAATATCCGTGGCGGATCCGGAAGGCGTTCCCCAAACCGCCCTCCGTCGTCCCGTTTTGTACTTTTGTTAACTTTTATTAATTTTGGCGGTGGTTTATTTGGCCACTGTGGTAATCATATTGTGTTCAGCAATTGGCTGAAGAATTGATTTGTATTTTTGATTGCCCATTGACGGTGGTTTATTTGGCCACTGTGGTAATCATATTGTGTTCAGCAATTGGCTGAAGAATTGATTTGTACTTTTGATTGCCCATTGACAGTGGTTTATTTGGCCACTGTGGTAATCATTTTGTGTTCAGCAATTGGCTGAAGAATTGATTTGTATTTTTGATTGCCCATTGACAGTGGTTTATTTGGCCACTGTGGTAATCATATTGTGTTCAGCAATTGGCTGTAGAATTGATTTGTATTTTTGATTGCCCATTGACGGTGGTTTATTTGGCCACTGTGGTAATCATATTGTGTTCAGCAATTGGCTGAAGAATTGATTTGTATTTTTGATTGCCCATTGACAGTGGTTTATTTGGCCACTGTGGTAATCATATTGTGTTCAGCAACTGGCTGAAGAATTGATTTGTATTTTTGATTGCCCATTGACAGTGGCTTATTTGGCCACTGTGGTAATCATATTGTGTTCAGCAATTGGCTGAAGAATTGATTTGTATTTTTGAAAGCCCGTTGACAGTGGTTTATTTGACCACTGTGATATCATATTTAACATATTTGTTGTTGTCCGGAATTGACTTAGAAAGTTGTTTGTATTATGATTGCCTAATAACAGTGGTTTATTTGGGCATTGTTGGTAATCACATTGAATTGACATGCTGTTGCTCAGTATTAAACTGAACTATTTGAATTATATAATTTATCCGACTGCTTTGCTCTGCCGATGAGGACTTATATAAAATTTGTTTGGCTGTTTTAATTAGTTGAAATTTGTTTTTAAGCTGGAATGTTTTATTTTATAGATGCAGAAGGGAAAATGTCATCGCGTAGAGGTTCAGGAAGCGCTCACTTCTCTCGCGGGAGCATCAGACTCTCAGCAGTGACAATTTTGTTTACTTTGAGGTTTGCGATTTTAATTTATTTTAAACATGCTGAACTTTTTTATAGATGCTTAAATTAAAGTCGTCGCAATGAGGTAGAGGATGCGGCCTTTTCTTTCTAGCTGGGGCGCCAGAGAGTTCAACTGCAGAGAATGTCTCGAGAGAGGTGGTCTTATGGTTTGATGATCAACTGGATGATGCGACCAGGCAGGTGGCGAAGCACGCTGGCCAAAATGACGGTCTGCTTTTGGAGGGACCTATAGTATGGATCTCAGATCTACAGGATGGGCAGATAAGTCGGTTATATTAGGTCATACTTTCTGGAATAGGCAAATGGCAGCAGGGTATCTGGCAACGTTGTTTTACCGTTTTGAGGGTGGTATTTATATTAAAAAGACGAAAAGGGAACTTTGAAAGCCATCAAGCACGACAAATATGGAAATATTGCAGGCTCAGTTCGATTGAGCCTGTTCATGGTCAGTAATGGAAATGCTAATTACTGCCCACTTTAAGTATTTGACAATTTATTGAGTGGAAGATAACACATTGAACAAACTTGCTGTTAAGTAATGGACTGAACTAGTTGCTTGTATTATGATTGCCCATAGAGAGTGGTTAGTTTAAACCTATATGTTTACATCCATTGTGAAACAAGTTATTCCAACTTATATTAATCACGCTCGATGTCTGCTTCCTGGGTTTCCGACCAGTGCTCGAGCCGAATGTGGATGGAGGAGGCCGCAGAGGAACCTCGTCCTTGATGGGACTCGAACCCGCAGTCTCCCGATCTGGAGTCCGACTTTACCCCTAGACCACTGATCTTCCAGAGAGTGGTTAATTTGGCCTTTGTTGGTAATCACATAAAAAATAAACTTGCGCCGTTGTTTAATATTTTAAAGAAGTGGCACCTATAATTTGTCTGACTGCTTTCGTACCACAGTAATAATTTTTCTTAACTTTGAGGTTCGTGATTTGAATTTATCCTAAACATGCTGACATTCTTTTTATAGAGGCGATCTCTTACAGTTAAGGCGACCGAGTTCAACTGCAGAGAATGTCCTGAGCGGGGGTCTCATTGTCTGATGTTCAACTGGAAGTTGTGGCCAAGCGGGTGGCGAAGCAATTGTTGGCTAGCAAGAATGACGAAAGTTTGCTTATTGAGGGACCTAGGGATTGAATCTCGGGCAACTATTTTGCACAGGCGAGCAGTGCATATCTACATCAGCATCTTTTGGATGGACCTAGGGATTGAATCTCAGGTGAGCAACACAGTCTTAAGAAAAGTCTTGGGCTTCAGTTGACTAATGCAGTAAAATTGTATATGGCGAATTTATTGAATTGGTTAGTCTTTTTCCGTCTTTTAAAGGACAGCGATGACAAATATATTGTGATTGTTGATGGATAAAGCCCCCCCCCCCCTTATATTAACCTATGGACAGATGCTTTTCTAGTCTGTCAGCATTTATTGTTCAGTTCGTACAAATGATGTTTAAGTACATGTATATGTATAATGACAGGATTGCTGCATCCAAAGCTGGTTAACATATGACAAACAGTTCAGGTGCAACAGGGCTGTAACCCCTAACATGCCATGCCTTGGGGCAAAGTAGACCAAGAATTATTATTATTGTATGTTCTCTTCTTGCCAAGGATGAAGTCTTTGCAGGGATCTCTCTAACAAAAAAAAAGAAACGCTATGATTTTAACTATAAAGGTTTTATATTCAAAGGAAACTTGCGTTTATTCACACATATGGATGCATCATAACAAGGAGCATCCCAGTTAATGTTTTAATGAATTGCAAACGATCAGAATACCCAGTCCACTGGACCAGCTCACTAAACTGGTTGTACAATGTGCAATGATCAAAACGGGCTTCAGGTAATATTCGAATTTTCGCAGTTGTTGATTACAGTATCGCCTGCGTCTGTCTGTCGAATTCTGATAGTTGCCTTTTTAAGGCTATTTTTCCTTTTATCATATTTGGGCTTGTTAAGTATAAAAAGTCAGATAACTACACATGTAACAAAGGTGGCGGATTTATTCGATATTCATAAATTCCTCAGTAATATTCATGTCTATTCTCTGTATAGGTTACAAGAAGCCCTTCATTTATTCGTCATTATTTCAACAGTCTGGAGAGTATGGGCCGTGGCTCTGCTTGAACAATAGATTTTTAACTGATAACTAATAATCTTTGTTTCTGTCTTGCCCAGAAGTTATTTTTTACTATTTCGGTGGCGATATGGCATAATTATGTACATATTATGCCATGTGGCGGTTAAGTTGTCGCCACCAGCCTTTCGCAATATAATTAATAAGAAGAGAACCAAGTGTGCTTCTGGTCCCAGGGCTACTTTCTTCTCTATCTTAATTGAGTTTGTTGTAATTAGCAAATTATTCTGGTAAATTGTTGGAGCCATGGCCCTTACTCCCATTCAAAATAAAACAAAACAACAAAATATTTACTTCAGTGTTTGTTAATTTCTTTAAGGATTATTTCCGCTTGTAATATAGTTTAAGCGTTCCTCGCTTGAACGGGTTACAAGAGGAATAATTCGTTACGTCTCGGGTCGGTTGACGATCTTTTATAATCAAATACGTCTCGGGTCGGTAGACGGTCTTTTAGCTTAACCCTCCCTTTCCGTTTTCGGATTTGTATAGAAACGAAAGGTTTTATATGGGCGTTGGTAAAATTGGAAAATGTATAGTTTTGAAGTTATTGTTTGTTGAATATTTTGTTTCCCGCCCACCACACCCTTGAGGCAAGTTAAGTAAAATATTACTAGCACTGTATCTTGCTTGATTTTCTTGTTGCGTTGTGCTGCTTTGTTTTCTGATTATTTTCAGGTACGTCTGCGTGAAGAAGGTTGCTTTGAAATTCTGGAATCCTTGGGAAATGTTGTGTATTGACTTTGTTCGGAAATCTGTTTAAACTGATATTTCTTTACTTTTTGAAGACATAGTCTCTGGTGAGCGGTTAAGTTGTCGCCACCAGCCTTTCGCAATATAATAAGAAGAGAACCAAGTGTGCTTCTGGTCCCAGGGCTACTTTCTTCTCTATCTTAATTGAGTTTGTTGTAATTAGCAAATTATTCTGGTAAATTGTTGGAGCCATGGCCCTTACTCCCATTCAAAATAAAACAAAACAACAAAATATTTACTTCAGTGTTTGTTAATTTCTTTAAGGATTATTTCCGCTTGTAATTAAAAATACCCATCTCGAGGAAGAGGAATCGGATTGCTGTGCATCTTGGCTGGGGTCCGATTTCTCTTCCTACTGTATATCTTTGCATCTTGGCTGGAATACAGTTCACGATGGGTATTATCAAAATCAGAAATAATTCGTTCAAATATTTAAAAGCCATCCTTATTACTGTTTATAACTTGCTATTCGTAACATTTCACATTGTATGTGCCATGTGCCATGTTTACAATTAATAAACGTATCGCGGCCTTATCCCATTAACGATGAGTTTGTTATTTTTCACTCTTCTGAATTATTTTTACCAGCACTGTCCAAAGTCTAATGTACTACAATAGTATTCGTAAATATCCAGCACAGTACAGTATTAAACAGCAATACCAGTACTTTATCCTTGCCGGATGGTCGTTACCAATACAAAATGAGTAACTGCACTCAACAATATTTGATCAGCGCTACTGGTACTATTATAACTATACTACATTCAATACAAAATAGTACTCTTTTTAAAATAAAATGTTTGTATAGAGTTCAGTCGTGTATTCATATATAGCTTATAAAGGTGATATGAGAGTTAGTATATTATTGCATAAAATAAACGCTATTTAGTTTACTCCCTTCTATAATATTTGCTTATGAGCTGCAAACCTCCTCTGTCTTCATTTTAAATGAGTGGTATGGTGTTTTTGTTTTTATTTTTAGTAAACCTATGTATATTTAAATATAAATGGATGAGATCGTCCATGATAATGCCCTTCAAAATTGATGTTCGTTTGATATAAAAACAACTTATTAGTACAATCCAGCGTGTTCTCCAGAAAAAAAACAACAACAAACAAACTTTTAATCTATCACAAACGACGGAGTGCATCAAGACCGTGATCAAGTACCCTTCAATGCGGAAATTATATTTGTTAACTAAAGTTTTAACAACATTACATCTCTGTTTTATCGGCAACTAAGTGCAAACGATGCCTGACGGAGAAAACTTCTTCGTAAATAGAAAACTTAATTGCAAAATGAATACATGTACTTCGCAAAAGACTTCGGCAAAAACCAGTTAGATTAAAGGGTGTGTGTTTTCATTTTGTTGGTTTTGACACAAGTTTATATTTTGAAGAATGGAATCTCGTTAAAAAGTGTTTTATTGTATCACATATTTCTACTCCTGGTACGGGGCATCAATAAACTACATTATTGTTACCAGTCACATTTTTGCCTGCAGTATTCATGTTTTATTGTTAGAAAAGTACACACATGATATGGAAAATAATATGATGATGGAAACCATTAGGTGATTTTGAATGAGATTACCACGTTTTTTTCAATTTACTTACGTTTTTCGCAAAGGGTACCATAAAAATCGCCCAAGCATTCGCATTTGAATAATCCTTTAATTCTATCGCTTTTACATTCTGCCGAGTTTCTGCAAGGAGCTGAACTGCACGGATCTGGAAATATCAAAGTAAAGGAAAGACATATACGACGAGCGCAAACAATGATTGGAGTCAGCGGATTAAATGACACTATACTGTATCTGTTAGAGGAGGGAACGTGCAAATTTGTTGTTTATACTACACTCTTCACAACATGGATTTGTTAAAATGATTTGCAGCATTAAACCAACAACTGAAAAAACTGAAACTTGATTTTTATTTTTTATCGCATTACACAAAAAGGGATAAAAGGTATTAATGAACATGAACAACAAATACTCGACTTAATTGATATTTAAAAATGTTTATTATTCTGTTATATAGAAATAGTTTTAGGCTAAGCATCAATATAAATATTTTTTATGTTTTCGTTTTCAGTAAAATAATCAAATTCTATCGGTTTAAGTAATAAATCGTCTGATTTATCTCTGTTTAGATATGTTGTCATCAGCTTCCGTTGTCATCTTGATTTTGTCTAATGAATTAAATAATTAAAAATCACTCGATTTTTATATTTAATGTATCATGTTAAAGTATGAACATTATTTGTTTCACTCAATAATTATTAATCATTTATGCCTACTACAAGTATATTATATACCAGTATACATCTACCTGAATATAGAAGTTCGACATTAATGCAGACTTGTTCACTTGAACGCCTAAAACACAAAACAAGTTATAAAACATTTCAACAAAACACACAATAAATTTAGTACTTGTAAGTATAATAACAGATCTATAATAGGTACCATAGGCTTTGGCCTCAGTAAGGTTATTGTGTACACACATTGTTACATAGACAAGTAGTAGCTTATGGTTTATATTAGGTGCTTGTCCAAGCAACATTGTCGGGTAAGTTGGAGATAATTCACCATGAAAACTTGTAATAAGTTGTATATGTGAGAACCTGTTGGAGAAGGTATAAGGCTGTTGCACCTCAGAACCTGATTTAAACCCCAGTAGCCGTTCCAATTCGGTAATCCGTCGAATTCTCATTTTTAATTACTGTCGTGTCTGCTAGTAATTTCGAACTGAACATTTTATATACCCATGTTCTATTTAACTCTCTGATATTTGATAAGTGTGAGGAGGCTATTTATACTCAATGTGGCCATTCATAATGAGCACAGTTCACTTTTCTGTTAATGATTTTCATAAACTTTATTGTTGAATTGTTTTCATACCTTTCATAAAGTTACATCTTCAAGTAATAATATTTAGATCTATTCATTTTTGTTTAAGTAGTAAAAGCACGTCTACATTAAATGAATAAACGACAAATAATCATAGTTGGAAATTTAAACCAAAGCATCGCAAACAATTTAGACACCAACAGTACTGATACAATGGTGTGGTACATTTAAATTATATGTTTTAAATTGTATCGAATTTACACTATTTTTCAAGGAGTTGCTCAATGCATACCCGGTGATGTCAAATGCTTGTAGGCAGATTTCTTTCCGTCCAATGACACGTTCACTAAAAGACAACATTGATTTAAACAAAGTTTGGTCGTCACTTATGTTTCCCTTTATTGGCCCCAAAGCAGCTATTTCTGTAAAGCTTTCCATTATTTTTATGGTCTGTAGATCACTGAAATACATGAAAATGGAACTTTGAAAGCACCGAACATGTAAATTATAAAAAATATTGCAGGTAAGGTATAATTGCGACAGCTTTATGGGCTGTAATGAACATGCACTATACAGTCAACCCTCTTAGGCAAGGGATGGAGTCAATTACTTATTAAAGTAATACATTAAATGCGCATTATTTGCGAAATTGGGCATTATTTAAACATAAGTATAACTCAATGTTTCAAAAGTAATGCATTAAATTAGCATTATTTTGGGTGCATTAGCAATAAGCGTAATTGTGGAAGAAAAAGACAATTTAAAAAGACAATGCATCGGGTGAATTGTCGATAAATAAAACAACAGTATTTGATCAAACTAATCAATCGGCTGAGTGTACTATCAAGAGCATCAATCAATGTACGAATATGCATTTTAACACATACTGATTATTAATTTCTGGCATTGATTATGTCACTGATACATGTGATAAGTAAATTGTTTTCTTAGACTTGAAGTTTCCCATATTGCAAAGCTTGAATTTGAACTTAAATACAGCCAAACCTGTCTTAGCAGCCACCTGTGAATAGCAACCACCTGTCTTAAACTGACATTTTGTTATAATTTTTACCCGTCTTCAACACACTGTCATGTAACAGCTGCCCTGTTCCAAATAGTTGGTACCATGTGGCAGTCCTCAGATGACAACCAGTTAAGCAACAAAAAGTTATGTGTTATTTTGTTTCCAATTTGTATACATATTGTTCGGTATAGACTTGTATACTTGGATCATATAATGAAAAGGATTGTTGATTGATTAAATGATTGCTTGCTTTATTGCCGGTGTGTCCGTTTGACACTTTAATTGATAAAAATAATTGATCATATTGGCTATTCAAAAATTGAAGCAAGAGCGACGACTGATTTTAGCTGTTTATTCTATGACAACTTTGTTGTTCTCGTAATATGTGATATCCCTTTTAAAGCGCCTCTAATTGCCTATCTTGTGGTATATTTATTAAACTGAACAATTATTTTGTTTTTAAGAAATGCGATTCAAAGTAATTGTTGTTGGTACACAGTACAGCCCCTAGAATTATAAGAGGGTGTCTTGTATAGCAGTTGGATTAGTGTCGAAAAAGGTCTACTTTTCCATGAAAACAACTACCCTTTAGAACTTATTTCTTCTTCTTTGTATGACCAATTTGTATGTGGCATATTGTTTATCTATAAATGTTATCTTTACCACTGGCCGTTCCTATATGCAGCCGGCAACACTGAAGTTTTAGTTCATTGTGCTTTTTAAACTCAAGTTCTCTCTTCCTCTCTAGTATTAAAATATTATACGTCGTTGAACCAGGTGTTCAACGAAAACATTTTATCTTGATTAGGCGGGCGTGCGGGTGTCCACTCAATAACTTTTGTTTGCTTTGGCCTACGCCAAACTTTGTGTGTGGGTAGGTTTTTGAAGACTAGAAGGACTGCTACCCAGATGTGATCAAGATGAAGGTGGGCGGTATTACCGGTTTATTGCGATCTGAGTCCTTGGCGATACGCTGTATCGGTATGGTCTCCTATTACCGGAATGCTCGGTAAAATTCGTAAAAGTCCATAAATTGTAGCCAAATTATTAAAGTTGTTGAACGTTACTTTATATACGTAAATTGCTCTGAAATCTTGCTTTACATACGTTTAAATGTCGATAATTATAACAGCAAATGTACCAGATCCCGGAATAGTACGGCAATACCGGTAATAACTTTCTTTCAAATTTACCATTGCATCGCAACTGAGAGACTCGTCAGGCGAACCGTAAAGATCCAAAAGGAAAACTTTAATTTGGAATTATTTTGGTCTTTAAAAGTCCAAATCCTCTCAGACATTTTAGAATATAGGAAAATGTAGCTAGTTGTTGTACTTGTAAAATTACGGTCAAGTGGTCGGGCGAAACTACACATTTAACAACTTATATGCGAAGACCAATCCAATGTTGTTGTCTGCAAAAAAAGTTTGAATGTTGACCCTCTATGGAGAAAACTGTTTCTCTCGAACGTAAGCGGAAAGTTCAGCAATCTTTGGGTCATGCTATGTTTTGGCTATTGAAATCGTGTTTTAAAACCACAAATTTTTTCGAATGATAGTGTCTCTAGCTGGGAGCGAACCCGGGACGTCACGGCGACAGCGCCTAGCCATGCAATTCCTGCGACGCAACCAACTGAGCTAACCGGGACAACGCCAAAAACGTTGATCGGATAGCCCTGATATACGTCACAATCACTGCATGACATCGGTAACGGGTTAATTTACTGATAACAGTACTGACTAAATGTACGGGGAGACTTTTTACGGCCGCCACACTGCACAAATAGCGCTACTGTGAATTTCAAATGATAGTGTCTCTAGCTGGGAGCGAACCCGGACCGTCACGGCGACAGCGCCTAGCCATGCAATTCCTGCGACGCAACCAACTCGAAGATAACTGTGACAACTGTTCTACAATTCTCACACTAATTAATTACATTTAGTTAACCGATGGTTAACTTCGAATGCATGTGTAAGATTGTTAAAATATGCCGCGCTACGTATTCTATTCACGGTCGTTGTAAACCTGGGTCCAAGATCATGAAACTGAGTTTGGAGCACAGTCTCAAATCTCAAGCATTAGTAATTTAGATGCTTTAGATTTAAGACTGGTCTTTACTTTTATTTTATAATCTCCGGCCCTGGTTTCGTCGCATGGCAAACCTCTTCTTCCAAATATGCAAACAGAACCTTTTTGATTAAAATACGAATTTCAATGATAACGTGAAATCTCCGAAGATTTGGGTACATGTACAACATTGACGTTTGTCTATATCCTATATCAGGCCCCAAGATTATAAAACTGAGAATCGAAACCGCTCTCAAATCTTAAGGATCTGAATGGCTGAAATGGCGACTGATCGATATATCAGCCAATTAGATTCTTGAAATTTGAGACTGGTTTTAAATCTGTTTTATAATCTTCAGCGCAGATTCTCAAAAACATATTTATTAAACCATCTGATATTAAAATCTGCATACTATTAGAAAGATACGAACTGAAATACCAAACCTGCTATAAGCAAATAGGCTGCTATTACATTATGACACTGCAGAAAGGAAGTTTACTGTACATTTGTTACTTGATGTATAAATCACTTCAATCATAATATATAAATATCTTGGAAATATACATCCATGAAAGGTTTTTTTGCCTCGTCAGTTGTTACTCGAAATCAGCACAAGAACCATTTAAATTCTCAGTGTCGGCGTCAGAACCAAATGGTCTAAGACGCTGAAATCATTTTTGATTTTGTCCTTGCCGATAGCGATAGAGTATTGTGCATTTAATTACGAGATTTATTAATTTCAACTATACAGTATATGTTCGCTTCATAACCTTCAACATTATTGTTAAACACAACACATTTCGTCCAGAGTTTCTATAAAGTTAAATTTCCTGTGGAATTTCATTGTTTCAACTGTATTACTAAGACGCTATACGGATGCGTTTTATTAAACTGATTAATCGAACAAATAACAACTAACCACATTGTTTCGTTCTGACTAAAATAAGTCTTAAAAAACAATAAAACATAGTTCTACAGGGTAGCTGATTTCGTGGAAAAGTAGACCATACGGGGTACCTTTTTCGACACTAATCCAACGACTATATAAGGCACCCTCTTATAATCCGAGGGTTTGTTTTGTTTGTTTGTTTCGTGTTTAACGCCTGGTTTCTACAGCTTTTTAGGTTATATCCCGGCGGTCAGTCCACCTAACCGGTGTTCCTGGGTCTCCAACCAGTACTAACCAATTTCTCCGCAAGCGACTGACTGATTCCTCACTTGAATCAGAGGTGAGGGACAAATGACTCTCAGACGCAATGTCCGAGTTCAATTGTCACGGAGAAATTTTTCCCGCCTCGGCTGGGGATCGAACTCACGACCCCTGGATTGACAGTCCGATGCTCTATCCACTGAGCTAGCCGGGCGGGCTATAATCCGAGGGACGGTACAGGGTATCAAAAACAATTTGTTTGACTCTTATTTTCTTAAAATCAAAATAATTGTTCCGTTAAATATTTATACCACAAGATAGGCAATTAGAGGCGCTTTAAAATCGATATCACATATTAGGAGAACAACAAAGTTGTCATAGAATAAAAAGCCGAAATTAGTCGTCTCTCTCCCTTCAGTTTTGAAATAGCCAATAAGGTCATTTATTTTTATCAATTATAGGGTCAAACGGACACACCGGAAATAAAGCATGCAAATCATTTAATCTATCAACAATCCTTTTCATTATATGATCCAAGAATACAATTCTATACCTTACAATATGTATACAAATTGGAGACAAAATAACACATACAATTTCGGGTACCCTCTATTTGGTACAGGGCAGCTGTTACATGACATTGCAACAGCCACCTGTGTTAAGCAGCCAATTTTGGTTCCTCTCTTGAGTGGCTGCTCATGACATGTTTGACTGTATGCTAATGAATTTATTTGTAAAATAAGTAAAACACTGTTATTAAAACAAGGCATTCGAGCCATAATAAAACTGATTTTTTTAAAAAAAGGTTCCATTTTCTAAAATAAAAAAATATAATGTTAAATAAAATGTTTCCAATAAGACAATCAATTTTATACGGTTTTACTGATTTCCTGTCATAAGATCAACACAATGTAAGTTGCCACAGTCAGATGGTTAATGATGTACACCAATTTGAAATTTACAATTAGTACACCTTTAATGTATGAACACTGGAATTTAACCATCTTTTAGTACAAATTGCTATAAATATCATATTTTTTAGTTTTATTAATAGAAATTCAAGTTCAAATGCATGCTTTTAAAATATTCCAAAATTACTGCACCAGTTATGCTTAGCATAAGCATTGACATTACCGACATTGAACTCAATATTTAAGTACTATAATTGTGGCATAATTCATTATTTGGAATTATTTGATAAAAAGTAAATTAAATGCATTATTAATGCATTGGCGTTTGTACAAGCATTACCACAAACCTGGCTTATGCATGGGGTTAAGGGGAACTGAATATTTACTAAATTAAACAGTACCAATTTCGGCCGATCTTAATAGATGGAGTGAACATGAAACAATGCGGTATTTCAAATTGCTCTAAACAAGAAAACAATACGGGAGACATTTCAGAAGTTATGCCATTGGCTTAATATAAAGCACGTGTTTGAAAGATTTTAAATAATTCACGCATCATACCCAAAATGCATATCCCGCGCTACGTACACAAGGTTTCAAACGTTTAATCTAGTTTGTAAGGACATCTATATACTCATTTTCAGGTAATCCCAGCATACACCGATAAACAGCAGACCCTAGAGTCAGTTGGGACCTACACCCTATTTGGTACAAACCGTTGCATTTGGACCACGTTTTTCAAAGAAAATAACAAACACTGTTTTAACAGTTTTTGATAGCCCATATTTTGATGTTAATTGTTCTGGAAGGCTTAAACAGTGAATCCATTTATAATCTTCTAATAATGTCATAGAACAGCATCATTTGATATCAATTTAAAAGCAGTTTTCTTCCGGTTTCACGTCGAACCTGCTTTTGCCTGTCTGGCAACAAATGTGTGATATATCTAGCTGTAATTCGTCCTATTTTAAGTTACGTTTTAGAATGTGAAATACGATTGCGGCTAAAATGCCAACAGTGCAAGCTATCTGATAAAACATTGTCCTGTGGCGTCATGATGGATTCACAGCCGCTTCCTTGAACCGCACACAATTTTTCAACTTTAGGCGACTTCGCTGATACGCCAAGCTGACATAGGGTCTTTAAATTTGATCTGATTTCAGTTGCCTCTAAACTTTTCTTGTCAGACATTTTACTATAGTGCGAATGACTATATGTTGCCTTTATTACTAAATTTGCGATAATACTGCTTGCATATCTGTAAAGTTGGTAGGCATGTGTAGAAAATAGATTCTCGCTACATTTGGTACGAACATCACATAAAAGACAAGGTCGCTCGATAATCAGTTGCATTACTTCTGAAATGCCCCTCATAGACCGAACTGAACAAATTACATTTTAACAGGAGCATATGGGCACCAGATAAAATTTTGCCCTAAAGAAAGAGAAACATGGAAATGAACAGACTGTATTTTTTACAGATGCTCTGAAAATAAAATTACTGCGTATGGCAGTGCCAAAAGGCAAATATTAAAAAACTGGAATTATCACTACAGAGTTTAAAAATTAATCAAAACCTATATTATCTGCGATACTGAAATCACAAATCGATTATGCAGTACCAAATGTTAAGCATTTGAGAAACTATTAACAAACATAAGAACCTTGCTAAGCGACCTTGAAAAGAGGTAAGTGATAACTGTAATTAATAATAACAGATCATTTACTAAGTTGCTAGTCGTTTGTTTTTATTCCTGTTGTCGACTAAGCTATCCCCCGTTACCGGGTCAAAACTAAGTTGCTCCGCTTGTTGATCTTTATATCACCAACTGCTCAGTTATTTTTCGTTGGTGTCTCTTTTATGCTTCGAATGGTTTGTTGTACCTCATGCTATCATGTACGATGATATGAGAGAAATAAATTGTATTTTTGTATTGTATTGTATTGTATTGTATTGTGTTGTGTTGTGTTGTGTTGTGTTGTGTTGTGTTGTGTTGTGTTGTGTTGTGTTGTGTTGTGTTGTGTTGTGTTGTGTTGTATTGTATTGTATTGTATTGTATTGTATTGTATTGTATTGTATTGTATTGTATTGTATTGTATTGTATTGTATTGTATTGTATTGTATTGTATTGTATTGTATTTGAAATTGAATTTGAATTTGAATTTGAGGGCGCAATTTTGAAGACATGACGTGTTTGCGAAAAACTTCTATAATGTTCTAAATTAATTTTATAAATACGACAAAACAATTACAACTTGCTTAAAAACAAATAACAGTTTGTTTTAAATTTAGATAAGTGTCTATTAATAAAGTACAACAATCAAATTATCACCATACGATGTAATGTGTCATTTAAACGGCTTAATTAAAAAGCGCATCCTCTCAATCGGCGAGACATGTTCGCGCCTTTGTTTGCACCTTTGATGAATACCGATAACAGTCTGTTCGGGCCAAATGGGGTCAAAACATTGAAAACTAACTCTCGGGACATTAATCGGTGTTCGACTGTGTGAGTTTTGGGTAGTTCGAGCCATCGGAGGTAAAAAAAAATAAAGAAAATATAGAGTTCTAGTTCGGGACCAGACGAACTGTTCGACG
Organism: Corbicula japonica; assembly: GCA_038501625.1. Lineage (NCBI taxonomy): Eukaryota > Metazoa > Mollusca > Bivalvia > Venerida > Cyrenidae > Corbicula > Corbicula japonica. The sequence continues at coordinate 23,781 of JAZAYU010000835.1, forward strand.
GAAGGGTGATGTTCGAGCGAACGATGTTCAAGCTATCGAAGTTCGACTGTATTTCATGTAATTTATTTTACAATATTTATCTAAATGCGTTTTACATATCACAAACTTACTTGGACGAACGCACAAACACAGGTAAGATACAGGTTGCTTGCAAATCACATGCCACAGGCTGATTTGGTGATGGGATATCTACAAAATACGGCCGATTCTGCAAAAAAGCAAACATAAATGTTAATTATGATTTAGGAAGTAATCATATACACTAGTCAAAAGTTCTAAGTGCACACTTGACAAATCTTGGTTTTTCAAATTATTTTATTGAATCTTTCAAAATAGTGTAAAATACATTGAAGAAGAATCAATATTCAATTAAAGCACACCAAAACATTTAAGTCTGCTTGAACAGATTAAAAAATAATAACATTTTAGCTCACTTGTACTAAGAGAGCAATTCTCAAGTTAATTATAATTGCATCGGCTATCATTTGTGATCGCTTTCTCATCTCTGTATAATTTAAATTTCATGTAAATTTTAAGCAAATACTGTAGTTTGCCATTCCATTGCAACGAAATAGCTTTCTGTAGCTTTGTAATGGTCTGCTGGACACGATGAGCCAACGCACTCTTCTCTATTTTATCCATAACATTTTTACAGGATTTCAATAAGAAAATTCCTTTTTTTTTCAAAACGTTTTGTTCCGAAAGATTTTGAATTGTCTAGCAGTTTGAGTGATGCAATTCTCTATGATAGATGTGTAACAGCCTTTCCGAATGAAAAATGTATTCATTTTGATAAAATTGAACAGTTTTCGGACACGCTTTTTGACCCGTCATTTTCGAATAACTCGATTTAAAAGTTTATAAAATTCCTATAAATTTTAGTTTAAAATTTTTATTTTTGGACATTATCTAACAAATGTTACACTAATATTTTCCAGTTTACACTGTTCTACGTAAATATTTAAAGACGTTATTGAGTAACATCAACGTTCAACGTTAGCAACGTCATCAATATAGAAATAAATATCGTTTGGTTTTCTTCTTAAATGAATAAAATATGTAAAAATATGCCATTGGTATTTTTTTTTTTTTTTTGCATTTACGAAAACCGTCAAGATTTTTACAGCAATATTGAAGTTGTGACAGTGAAAAGAATTTTGACGGCAATGTCGTTGTCTGCTGACGTCAACCGTTCCAAGGTTGCAATTTGTTGGTGTGGCTTTCGTGTTTGTATGGATGTAAAAAACAAAAACGATTGTAAAAAAAATAAAATTCGATTGCCGCGCATGGATAACGCATAAAAAGCGTATGCCGACGTGGATGACGCAATACATAAAACGTATGCACGGTTTTCAAAACAATATTATTGTTTGACCATAATTAATATTATGTCAAACTTTCATTCAATTAGAATAAGTTTACTTTGAGATATTCAAAATTGAAAAATGTGAACTTAGAACTTTCGACGAGTGTAATTGATAATTCTCTTGATCAGTAGGGCATAGGTCAGTTGCAGTTCAAAATCACTATTGCAATTATTTATTTCTAGGCTAGTGTTTTACGGAGATTTGATTTATTAACTAAAGAAAATAAAAACAGCGATATTTATTCGCCACGTTATTCTTATAAATATTCTGTAAACTTAAAAAGAATAATTTTACCAACATGACGTTTTTACAGCGCTCTGCATGCTTGGCATAACCCATCTATAGCTGTTCGTTATTCTTGCCTTACGTTTGCACGGCTTTTACAAGGGATTAAGAGTTAATGAAGGGTTAAAGCAAAATGTTGTTAGAGAAGCTTGATCTGTATTATTTTATTCCTGTCATCGTGTTCTTGGTGATATGACCCTAGGTCCTAAATTATCATTGAGCACCAACATTTTTGCTTGACCATGTTATTTATTTGTTACGTTTTATATATCTTTATATAACGACGCAACCCCGCAGATTCCCATTTTTTGTTAATTGTGGTCTCTATTTGAAATCGATTGTTTTAAGTATCCTTTATCTATGGACTGCTTTAAAACTGTGTGTGTCTTCTAGTTGTTGCTGTTTCTGAAAGGCACATTTCACTTTAGGAAGAAACACATAAAACATATTACATCATTCGACGGCAATTACTTTTTTTAATATGCTTAAAAGTATCAGCATTTATAATTGCATACCCTTCAATTACAGCTCTATCTTTGAGCGTGTGGTGAAAGTAAATGTCAATTAATACATTTAATACACTTAATAAATATTAAAATTACCTATTTTGCTACTGACCGTTGCAAGGCGGTATTCCCAAGAGTTCTCATTTTCGTTAATTGATTTTGATATCTTATTTGAAATTGATTTTCTTATAAGCACATGTTCTCTTTCCCTCTCTTTCTTTTCGCTGCGTGGGGAGGCTTTATTCGGAGTGTGGCTATTCCTGATACGCATATTTTACTTTTAATATTTATTCCAGGGCAATCAAGCGGAAAGGAAAAAAGATCAAAGGTAATAAAGTTTACTCAAAAATGCATTCTTATAGAAGTTGCCATAAACGCTTCTACACTTAAGAACAACAAAAACTATGTGTGGAACACCATCTTTTGTTGTCAGTGTTCGTTTTGAATACTTAGGTACCGGTATTCCATAGTTCCGATCCGTGTCCATGTCCGCGTCCGCGTCCGTTTCCGTAATGTTTCACTCACCAAAGATATCGTTGGGTATATTCCATACCTCCGTGTCCGTCCGACGCTAACAGGGACACGGAGGTATGGAATATACCCAACAATATCTTTGGTGAGTGAAATATCGCGTACACGGACACGAACACGGATCACGCATCACGGAACCATGGAATACCGGCCTTAATGGGGATCCAACAAACGCATACTTTTGTTACATTTTATTGAAATTCGTTATTTGGGCTAGCTGTGCGAGAGTAAAACCAGTTCGTACTTTATATACAGGCAATATTCGTGGTATTTGATTATACAATGTTATTAAAATGGATTTAAGCCTTTTAATGTATGTTTACTTACCGAACTGTATGTGTGTGAATGATTAAAAACATCAGCTGAAAAAAACACTGTTCTTATAAAAATGTTGCATAATTATTGTTAATGTGGTTCGCATTTTTTAGTTGAGAAAAAATGGTTTTCGGGGGTGGGTTGGAGTTATTTCACCAATTCAACTGGTGCATGTCTGTTAAAATGAGAACATGTTGGGGCAAGTGCGAGGTTCGTGTACTCTAGAAGCTTGTTTTTTCCTCTGACAGTTCAAAGGCGGTAACCCTCCATTTCCTGACATGCATATTTCACTTTTAAATACTTGCTGTATGTCATGACCAAATGCGATGCGTGTTTCAGGTCATTCTTTCTTGACAATTATATACATCTCCTTTTTATTAAGAACGCATCGCCATTTTTTTAAATGTTAACTAATGAAACGTATGTAAACAAGTTTGTTCCCATGCCAACACTGCAGCAGGAAAACGATATGTAATTAAAGGCTGTCTTGTGCACAATAATTACTGTTTAGGTACTAATTTTGGCCGGGGTTTAATAATGGCCATAATGGCCATCTGGGTCAGTTGCACCAATTCAAATCACCGCCAATTTCAATCTTCATCAATTTACAACACCGCTATTTTAAATCTGGAAGTTAGACGACAATGAGTCGCAGTTCCCTTGTTGAACAAAATCTTTCAAAATAATGTATATTCCAATATATCTGAATAAAAACAACACGAAATAAAAGAAATGAATTAAAAGAAAGAAAGTGAAATATCCACGTTAGACCCCTATCTTGACCGCTAAATTACGACCGCAAGCATTGTACCATAAATACACAGTCTGGTGTCATATTCGTTCGACAATAAGCGAGTTCACAGTTTTACGACATTTAGCGGTACACAAAAGGGCCACTTTGTGGTTTGTGCGAAAATCAGTGATAAATGTTTTACAAGGGATTTGGTCTAGAAGGTTGATTCTTGACAGGGTTTCCAGCACAGGTATTAAAATAATGCTGTGTTGAATATTGAATTGAACATTACGAGAAATTAGTTCCAATTAACAAATCCCGGGAAAAAACGCGGTCAGTCGACTTCCGGGGAACTGTATACTGCAAAAGTAAGACAGACAATATTTTTAAATTAGAAGTTTTCTAACAGTTTTTTTGACGGTCTGTGTAAACGCCAATTTTATTCCAGCTAGTAACCTTAAAGAGTGTAAGAGTTTTATTTTGACAGTCTCGTTTGTTTGCGCTAAATTATGACCCCCTAATTTAAACAACTTCAAAATACGCCAAAATTTGACACGGCCAATAATAAGCGCTATACATTATGTAGTCAGAAATAAAATCCGATCAGTACTTTAAAAGGAATTCATTTTTAAAGTCATCGGGAGTTACTACATAAAAGTTGCAAAAATCAATAAACTAATAGTGAGTAAATCCACCACGATGAATCTTGCATTTCTTCCAAGCGTCTTCTCATGGAATTCACCAGCCGACGAATTTTCATTTAAGAAATTAGGTTCTATTCGTGAACAAGAATACCAGATAGATCAATTATCCGACCAACTGCACGTTCCCTATCTTCTTTAGAAACGAGAAAGACGTCTAGGTGCTTGGTTTTGTCTGACATTTTCCACGACGGTCAAATTAATTATGTAATGTTTCCTTGGTTACCATAAGAAATAATTAATTTGAATTACAAACAATGAAGTTTTGTTTTGCTCAAATAAGATCGGATGTTGATTGCATTAGTTGGTTGCTTTAATACACTTAATAAATAGGATGCTTGGATTAATTAATACAGGATGAAAACTGTTCGAATCATCACTTAACTGTTACGACATACTTTTTGGTCAATAAGTGATACATTTTACGAATACGTTTACCTGTACATTTACACTTATGTCGAATTTACATTTATATTAGTTAATATTGTCATGAAGTATACATTTTCTTATGAATTGCCCTTTTCCGATTTTTAGTATTGGCATCGTAACTATTAAATTATCTTATGTCATTTGCAGCTGTCTTTTATATATTAGACTTCAAAACAGGATGTTCTTATATTACTGTTTATGATATTTTATAATATATAATTTGATCTAAGTTGATATAAAGTCTTCTAAACACACATTCAGTGCATGAATGTATGTGTTGTATTTTCGTCAACGAATACGGCGATAATGTTTGGATGTTGTGTTTGTTTAAGTTAACGTTACTTACCTAGCACAACAAGCTTAAAGCATCTGTCTTCAACAGAATCAACCCTGGAAGAGTAAATATACGAATTTTATATTCAGCGTCAGCAGTTATACTAAAGCTTCCTATGCAACATTATATTAATATCTTTCATTAAAAAAACTACTTCAAAATAGGTAAAATATTATTACATGTCCAGCCCTTTTTACTTTTACACAATTCTTATTGTATTTTTCTCATTGTTTTACTTATATGAATCATTTCCAAGCTTGGATTTTGTTACAAAATAACAATTCACCCGGAGCTGTCAATAACTCGTATGCAGCAGATATGTTCACCAATGTCTGTATTATTTGGAACCCAAGAAACCGTCACATATTTCAGCTCTTCGTCTTGTATCTGATATGTTGACATTCCGTACACTTCTTCATCATCCCCGAAGACAATGAATTTCGAAATGCTACTGTAATAATTAAGTCAAGACATTATGGTGAACTGTATTTGTTTTAAAGCATAGTTATTTTTATATGATATCGAAACTAAATAATTACTCAAATTATATTATATATAGTTATATATAGCAGTTCCTGTTGTGTTCTTCCATTTTGTTTGTACTAAAAAGGTTAAATATGCATATCAGGTATTGCCACATTTATAAAAAAAAAAACAGCCTCCCCCCACAGTCAAGAATAAAAGGGAGAGAGAGAGAGCATGGTTAATAAAACGATTTTTACCTAGTTTTCATGTTAAAAGTGAAAACATACTTGTTTGCTGGAGGTTTTGCATAGACCTGGGTCGCCCATTCTGTGTTTGCAAATAACATAAAAAGGTGGCCTTGGTCTGGTGTTGGTGAAACAAATTCAGGCGCTTCAATACTGTCCAAAACATGAACAGAAAACTGAAAAAATATATATATATCATGTATTTTCTTCGTTTCCTATAATAAATAAGAGACCGTTTGGGTGTAAAAAACCGCAAAGAATATTATAAAAAGTCCTTTTTTCGAAATTATACATGTTATTTTAGTATCCTTTCGCTTGTTCAGTGATTTTGATTGGCATATTAATGTTTTACATGTAGGACAATGTATTTTACCCGACTTTTAATCACGTTTAAAGCGGAAGTCGACCATTGAATATTTTAAATCCCAACACTTTCGCGAAAATTGTTTTAATATGTGTAGACGTAAAAAAAAATCAAATAGCAGGAATCACCACACTCACAAAAAGAGAGGAAAGGAGACCCTATTTACCAAAAAAAAAGTTCAAAATCAATAAGACGCCCCGAACAATTAACGAATAAGAGAATCCTAGGGGTTACCGATTTGGAACGTTTATTGGCAAAACAATTTGCCACTGAGGTTTTAAACCAGGTTCTAGGGTGCACACATTTATGAAATAACTCCATCCTTCCCATCAGATTAACAATGTTGCTTGCAATAGCACACAAACATATACAACACAAGAAGCTTATAGCATTGAAGCCAACAGGGCGAGTACTCAATAATCTTACCGAGACCAGAGAACCTGGAGTCAAATCAGCAAGAACACGATGGATGGCAGGGATAAAAAAGCTTATGATTGAAACGGTTGTTCTACTGAACAGCAAAAAAGAAAGCATATCATAGAAGTGGTTGATCGGTAACAAAAATCTAAGCAAGCTGAGATTGTAAACAGATTGATTAAATTACATCGGTTACATGTATGAGAATGCGATCTGAGTATAAAATTATCTTATTAAAGACTGTAAAAACAACGATTAATGGAAAACTATTAACATAAAGGGGTAGATTCACGAAGGGTGAATATTGGCCTAATAATTAGCAGAAAATTAAAAATGAAAAAGTAACATTTTTATGCTTAAAAACTATTGTTTTATTCTTTGTGTTTGCAAAAACAGCAAAATATGTGAAAAATTAATTGAAAAAATGTGCAATTATAGTGAATAAATGAACACAGGTTTGTATGTTTTCGTACATTTTTCATATTTTTTTAAACATTTAAGTGAAAAATTTGTATTGGGCACAGGCCTCGACCAAAAAAACAAATCATATTAATATGTTTGGAAAATAATAGGAAAAATAATTTTGTACACGAAATTTTGGTCGAGGCCTGTGCCCATGACGAAAATTAACTTTGAACTTTGTCAGGTAGCTTGACTACATTTGCTTACATGTACACATTTCTTTGAAATAAATCACTGGATTGCTTATCTTGTTTGTTTTTATTAATAAAATCTCAATCTTACACAATCTAAAGCCTGAAATAACAAGTTAAAGTTTGTAGGAATTGACAGGTAAGGATCGTATAGGGAACTGACAAAATTGTTCGACAATTCTGGGAACGAAAAACGAAGAAAAAACAACAACAACATAACTGTAAACAAGTTGTTACGCTCAAAACCATTCAAGTTTGGAATGAAAAGGAGATTTTTTAATAACAGAATTATGTCAGACATGATGAGATTGACAGACGAACATCCATATACCGGTTTTGAATAAGGATAGCCTGAAATGATTTGCCACTACTAGCGTCTGGAAAAGTGAAGTTCGTCCACGGAATAAATCGATCGACATGCCTACGTATTTTATTTTCTATTTATAAAGTATCCAATGTTCTAATATAATATGTCTTGTGTAATGCGTTTTTATTTAAATATGATTAGCTGCATCAAGTTTATATGTTGCGAATGGAGATTAATACATGTACCGAAGTATCAACATGTTCAATATATCCATACAGTAGCCAAAGAAGACAGTATCGATAATTAAATGACATAAACTACAGTATCCGTGTATCTTGGCGTAGTCTGTGATATGCAGGATTTGTATTCTAAGATCCCCTGTCAAAATTCTATTCTGTTTAGTTCCGCCCATTGTTTTCTCGTTTAGGGCAAACCCATTCTTTTATCTGGGGACCATACGCCGCTGAACATGGAATGGTATTAATCTGAAAATACCTCATTGAAGGTTCCATGTTCACCGCCATATGCATACCATCGTTTGGGATGGATCGAAATTGTACTATTTAATGTAATTACTGAGTTGCGCTCAACCCGGGGCTAGGCGGCGTGGGCAGTAATAAGCATCCCCATTACTGCCCATGAACAGGCTCAATCAAACCGAGCCTGCAGTATTTTCATATTTGTCGTGTTCGGTGGCTTTCAAAGTTCCCTTTTCATCTATTTTAAAATTTTACAAGATAACAGATATGACCTTATTTAAAAAGACTTGAATAAGTTTTCAAATTCTATAACTTGTATCATGAAAGAATGTTATTTCAAAATGAAAGAAAACTTTTCCAGCATGTTTATATAAAGATATTGATTTGTTGCAGGCATTTTAAGTCAAAGGGTACATGGCTCAGTGGTAGAGCTCTTGCCTGTGGATACAATGGACGCCGGTTCAAATCCCAGTCTAGGTATAACCTTTTTTTTTCCCCTTTTTTAATTGCATTTTCATTAGTTGATTTAGAATTTTTTTAAAGGTTTTATTTTTCTAATGTGTTCAATACATTTTTATTGCACATTAATGTTATGTTATCAACACGGTGGTCATACTGAAAAAAAAACACAAATATGAATTTTCTTATTAATGGTTTAAAAATGGATTGTCTTTTTTACAGAATGACGTCAAGTGCTCCCAGTTACTATTGCTGCATTGTTTGAAATAAAAGGACAGAGCAACAGACCAAAATCACCTTGTTAACCTAAAGGAAAATCATTTCTAAGGAATGTCTTCTTTGCTGCATCAGAGCGATCCTATTATGCAGGCATAAATATAATCTCACAGGAACAGCAAAATTACTGAATGCAACAGATCCCACTGATGCTAACTATTTGCCAGCACCAATAACAAACTTCTATTACAAAATTGGCAAAACTAAAGAACCTCTCGTCAGTTTCCCTGAAACACCAATCTACCCCCCACACACATGCAAGATGCTGATTTTATCGTTCAGTGCGTTTTAAGAACGTTCTTTTACCCGTTGGATTGGATGATGTCCTCTTCACATTTATTATGCTGTTTAAAACGCTATTTGATGAGACGATCTTGAACCAAATAAACATCATGTTTACTTCAACTTGAAATCTTGTCAAGATGTTAAGAGAAGTTTGTTGCCATAAACATAACTCTGCTGTAGAGACTTTTACTAGTAATGCGGCTCTGATTATTATAATCAAGGAGGATTGTCCCGGTTTAGGTCAGAAAGCACACATTCGCAACACCAAAGACGTACATGTAAATCGGTTCGAAGCTATTACAGTTAATGGTGAATTGCGAATATAAAAAAACATAATTATGGTGAATCTTATTTAATCATGTTCTAAATCGGGATAAATAATTGTCAATTTGAAAATATCACGGATTGGATAGTTTGATAGTTTTATTTTCGAATGTCATATACATTTTATATTTCAATAAGTTGTTGACATATAAAACATTGTTGAGGCCCGTTAAAGTCACTAGATTCTAACATTTCAAAATCCTAAACCGGCATCGGTGCCAAAATTGACTATTCCCCGGCTTCCGGTTATCATGTACAGCGACTTCCGGTCCTCAATACAGCGCATTTCACACTCCCGACCCCAGTCAATTCCTTCCTCATCGCATATGTTTTTTTCGGCGATATCTCTTCTACCTCCTAACAGATTTATGATTTACGAGCTGTAGACGGACAAATTCTTTGATCGATTTTTAGAGCGGCGCGTCACCTTTGAAGTTTCCCGCGATCGGCGTCTTTGTTGTAATACACAAGCATCCGATGATTTTTTCAAATATGACGTAATAGTTCAAAAACCAAACTACAGCAGTTTTTTTATAGCGATTGTGAAGTTGATTATTTAGTTTTTGAACATGTATTTACTCTAGGAATTTTGGGAGGCAAGTATTCGCTTTGCATAAATATACGTCGATATATCATGCTTTGTAACACAAGATTATAGTTTTTAACTGATTTGTAATATAATTCGATTCTTTATCGGATGTAGTAATTACCTTAATCTTAACAAAATACGCGAATTTACATAGTCAACATTTATTTCTGAGTCAGAAATATATGTTGTACACGTAGATTTTTTTAAGTTTTTAATTTATCTGAACCGTTTTATGCGTATGTAATACTAAGCAAGCCTGTTACGTGATGTTTTTCAACATGTAGTATATTCTTTCTAGCAATTTCAACTTTGATGCGTATAGCAAACAATTTCAGTAAAATAGCAAACAATTTCAGTAAAATCCGCACTTTATGCGTTTTCAGCAATTTTAAACGTACATTATTATGTCGTCGGTCATTAAGAATTACGCACACCGGTCTAAAACTTGTTTCAATAAAATTCAAACTCGTTTATTGTTCACGTAAATTAATGCAATCTCGGGTATGCTACTTTTCATTATGTCATCAAACAGCCTTTCACTGGCCGCAGTGCATTTGCAAATGAAATAAACTCGCCCGTTGTTAAATGAGACCGACAACATCCCGTTTCATGTATGACGCAGGCAATTCACGCGACTTGGAGTCATGGTACCAGAGTTGTGAAGTCGATAAATGACAGGTTTATAGCTGATTAAGCTGTCAAAAATTGTACATGTAGGTAATTTTGTTACAATTGAAGGGCCAGTATTCATGACTTATCTTTTTTTTACAATTTTAACATTACAATCAAACATTTTCCCGAAAATCGGACAATGACCGGCCTGCCGAAAACTTCAGAAACAATGGCACCGGGCGTCGACTATTATAGTAAAAGGATATTTTTTGTTGAGAAAGTACATATTGCAGGCATGTAATTGATATAAATATCATAAGTACTGGTATTTGACTTAAATGTGACATATGAGCAGCAAAGAAAAGTAATGAATTATACGATATTTCACTATGTGTGTACTTACGTGATTGATCACTGACGATTGAATATTTTTTGTTTTGTTAATCTTGTTTTATTGTACCAATAAAAGTATGGATAATAAAGAATTTGCTATTTTACTCTATTTCACTAAATATAGTCATATAAAAACGGAATGTAACTGACGTCAAACATGCAAAACGTCAATGACGTCATTTTTTTACATATAGGGTGGGGGTCTTTTGTGCGAGATTTTGGTGAACTTTGTGAGAGCAGCACTTAAATTTGTACATTTTCTGTTGAGATAAGGTCTATAGTTATAATACACACAAAATTATAAAAAAAATATTATTAGGCCATTTTTGACCCTTCGTGAACCTACCCCTTTACATCCTTCATAATGAATGTTTCATTACGCAAGAAAATTCTTCGTTGGAAATCAGGCACATTCGCTATCGTAAGTGAAGAGAGCAAAAAGCATGCATTATACATTTACTTACAATTTTATGTTTAAATCTTAAGCGAGGCAATGAATTACGCCGACAGATGAAATAGTGCTTTGATCACTGCTGCAGTGATCAAAGAACTATTGCATCTAAGTCGGCGTAATAAATTTAGAAACATTTTTAGAGAAGTCTCAATGATTGTCGGAAGTCTAAGATTTTGTAATATATTGGCATCTTATTTTATTAGAATTTCGTTTAAAATAATACACATCGAAAAACAACCACATTTTCGCAATATACACTTTACTTCTATACAATTAATATCTAAACAAAAGACTTTAATTCTGATCAACTACCTTTTTCGCATCAAAATAAATACTCGAACAAACGTCATTGGATGCTAGCGAGCCAATTGATCCATAGTAACTTAATCACTGTTACTGTGTATAAAATATTATGAACAAGACCGGGTAGCTATTTTGTAAGTCAAAATCGTCAAAATCCATAGTTACTGAAGCATTATTGCTGTGTATTAAACATGGCCATTAATTTAATAACATGAACAAGACTGGGTAACTATTACTTAAGTCAAAACGCAAAATACCGAATGTCATGCAGTAATTGTTACGTATATCAGGGCTATCTGATCAACCTTTTTTGGGGTTGTCTCGGTTAGCTCATTTGGTTGCGTCGCAGGAATTGCATGGCTAGGCGCTGTCGCCGTGACGGCGCGGGTTCGCTCCCAGCTAGAGGCACTATCATTTGAATGCCGGCCACCCGCGGCTGACCTGACAATTTCAGGTGATCCCATAAAACGTTTGTAATAAAATAGCGTATAGATAATACCTGTACAGGCGTCCAGCTGAGTGCGTGGAGAAATGCGTTAGCATTCTGCGGTCCATAATGTATGGTCTTCCTGTTAAAGTCGGACACCGTCACTGCCACTGCAATCCATGTGTCATTCGTATATCCGTTTGCACTTGAAGCATTTATGTAAACACTGCAGTTCTAAATTATAAATTATAATATTGTTATGCATCTGCGAAGAAGCAATGATTGCGCACTTTCTTACATAATCACCAAAATTCAATAGATAAGGGACGAACAAGTTACCCGTTATATATTAATTTATTTAATATTATTGAAGAAAATCTATGTTGGATTGAAACTTTTACTATTTATATCAAATGTGAATGTGTAAAATGCAACGATATATTATTACGTCAATAAAAAAACGCAGATGAGTCTGTAAGTTTGAGGATAAATTATATAACAGAGGATGTTGGATTGAAACTTTTACTATTTATAACAAATGTGAATGTGTAAAATGCAACGATATATTATTACGTCAATAAAAAAACGCAGATAAGTCTGTAAGTTTGAGTATAAATTATATAACAGAGGACTTAGTCTCGATAGCAACTAGATAGTTTTAGCTAGGAACTCGTTTATATTTAAAGCACACATTGCATAACACAAGATTTGTGAAAACGTTGAAAAGGGAACTTTGAAAGACATCGAACACGACAAATATGAAAATATTCCAGGTTCGGTTTGATTGAGCCTGTTCATGGACATTAATGGAAATGCATATTATTGCCCACGCCGCCTAGCCTATGGTTGAGCGCAACTCAATATTTACACCAATAAACAGTACAATTTTGACCATCCCAAACAACAGTGTGCATATGGCGGCGGACATGGAGCCTTTATTTTTTTTAAGAGATGAATAGTAAGAAGTATTTGCAACTGCAGAGAAATGTACCAAGCCAGCTGATAATTATTTCACATTTTTCTACACATTATGATTTACATTTTCGATAGATGAAAACTGAACTTCGAAAGCTACCGAACAAGACAAATATCAAAATATTGCAGGCTCCGATTGATTGAGCCTATTTACGAGAAGTCGTGGGAAGCCAGGTTCTTTGTTCTAAGCAATGTGAGTATTTGTAAAAGTGTGTTAGACCTTTAATATCCTGGTCACGAAAATGATGACATAAAAATAGTAATGTTGATTTGATTTCTCTCTTCATAATTGAAAGTTAAAGGACCTTAGATATTGTAGTCAGAATCATTTCACTCAAGTTGACACTTGAATTGTTGTTTCGTGTTGAGTGCAGTTGCATATAAACAAAGCGAAATAAATGATTAATATAATGTTATTAATCAAGTGAATTCATATTGGCCTTGTTATTGGGTCAAGGGTAGTCATATTGGCCCGATCAATGTATCCTTGTCTGATAAATTTCAAATAGATCTATAGGGACCTTTCTTAACGTATGCAAAATAATCATACACTTACAGCATTTATTTGTGCACAGTTTGATGTAAGTGCAAAGTTCCGTTTGACTCTCACTCTTTGTCTGTCTCTGTCTCTGTCTCTGTCTCTGTCTCTGTCTCTGTCTGTCTCTCTCTCTCTCTCTCTCTCTCTCTCTCTCTCTCTCTTCTTTTTCGCTGAGTGGGGAGTTTGTGTTTTTTTAGTGTGGTGATTCCTGATATGCATAGATTGCTTTTATATATTTTTCCTTTTTTGTCTACGGAAAAGCGATGAAGAATGCGCAATAATTTAATCTGGTTTTTATGACAAAAGATAAAGAAATCGAACAGTCTCTTTATTTTAAGAAAGTTAAATTGGCGTATTAGAAAAAGGAATTTTCAGAAAACAAAAACTGAATCATTTTACCCACGACTCGGCGTTCACGTTATTTATATAAAGTATATATGTTTAAGTTGTTTTTCTTGTTTCTGCTGCTTATTTTACAAAAATAGAACATAACAAACACACATGATTGTACCATGCCGAATTGGACATGAGAACAAGAGTTTTGCACCGGCTAGCTTGATTCTCTAAAAGTGTATGATTGGTGTAAGTAAAAGTCTTTGTGAAGCTTATCACGCTTTTTAAGCGGGAAAATGTTGTGATAAAATTATTCGCAGTAACCTTCCATTCTATATAAAATTAAAAAAAATCAAGGGGTTTTAATTTCTCCAATCGATGTATGAAAGAAATGCAACATCTAACAAATACCAAGCAAATACTATCAACAAAGCTATAAATTTCCTTCCCCTTCCCTTCATGGCGATCTGATGGTAGTTTTCTAGAAAAAATATTCCTGGCAATATTTGCGCACGCGTATTGGATGGCTGGCAAAATTCCCATTTCAGGAGAAATAAAAAGATAAATACATTAAACATAAATCTGAATAACTACATTTCCGATTCAAAAAATGTTCCGTAATCAAACGAATATTATTATCATTAGTTTGCTCTTCAACTTTATTACCATTTAAGACATAAAATATTTATAGAATTACTATTAAAAATAAGATATGATTTATATTAGCTCTTTTAGCTCACCTGTCACGTAGTGACAAGGTGAGCTTTTGTGACCGCCTGATGTCCGTCGTGCGTCGTGCGTCGTCCGTCGTCAACAATTGCTTCAATCGACTTCTTCTCTGAAATGGCTAAGCCAATTTTGATGAAACTTGCCACGGATGTTCCTTGCATGAAGCTCTTCCAAAGTTGTTCAAAGAAATCAATTCCATGCAGAACTCTGGTTGCCATGGCAACCTAAAGGAAAAACTTAAAAAATCTTCTTGTCTGAAACCACAAGGCATAGAGCTTAGATATTTGGCGTTTAGCATCCTTTAGTGGAGCTCTAAAAAGATTGTTCAAATTATTTCCCTGGGGTCAAAATTGGCCCCCGCCCCAGGGGTCACTTCATTTTACATAGATTTATATAGGAAAAACTTTAAAAATCTTCTTGTCTGAAACCACAAGGCCTAGAGCTTAGATATTTGGCATTTTGCATCCTTTGGTGGAACTCTACAAAAATTGTTCAAAGTATTTTCCTGGGGTCAAAATTGGCTCCGCCCCAGGGGTCACTTCATTTTACATAGACTTATATAGGATAAACTTTAAAAATCTTCTTGTCTGAAACCACAAAGCCTAGAGCTTAGATATTTGGCATTTAGCATCCTCTAGTGGAACTCTACAAAGATTGTTCAAATTATTTCCCTGGGGTCAAAATAGGCCCCACCCCAGGGGTCACTTCATTTTATATAGACTGATATAGGAAAAACTTTAAAAATCTTCTTGTCTGAAACCACAAGGCCTAGAGCTTAGATATTTGGCATTTTGCATCCTCTAGTGGAACTCTACAATGATTGTTCAAATTATTTACCTAGGGTCAAAAGTGGCCCCGCCCAAGGGGTCACTTCGTTTTACATAGACTTATATAGGAAAAACTTTAAAAAATCTTCTTTTCTGAAACCACAAGGCCTAGAGCTTAGATATTTGGCATTTTGCATCCTCTAGTGGAACTCTACAAAGACTGTTTAAATTATTTCCCAGGGGTCTAAATTGGCCCCGTCCCAGGGGTCACTTCGTTTTACATAGACTTATATAGGAAAAACTTTAAAAATCTTCTTGTCTGAAACCACAAGGCATAGAGCTTAGATATTTGGCATTTAACATCCTCTAGTGGAACTCTACAAAGATTGTTCAAATTATTTCCCAGAGGTCAAAATTGGCCCCGTCCCAGGGGTCACTTCATTTTATATAGACTTGTATAGGAAAAACTTTAAAAATCTTCTTGTCTGAAACCACAAGGCCTAGAGCTTAGATATTTGGCATTTAGCATCCTCTAGTGGAACTCTACAAAGATTGTTCAAATTATTTCCCTGGGGTCTAAATTGGCCCCACCTCAGGGGTCACTTCATTTTACATAGACTTATATAGGAAAAACTTTAAAAATCTTCTTGTCTGAAACCGCAAGGCCTAGAGCTTAGATATTTGGTATTTAGCACCCTCTAGTGGAACTCTTCAAAGATTGTTCAAATGATTTCCCTGGGTCAAAATTGGCCCCGCCCCAGGGTTCACTTCATTTTATATAGACTGATATAGGAAAAACTTTAAAAATCTTCTTGTCTGAAACCACAAGCTGAGAGTACTTTTGTACTCAGGTGAGCGATATAAGGGCCATCATGGCCCTCTTGTTGTTGATGTCATTACTATAAAAACTTACGAATTTGTAATTTTGGGACGGGCTGTCTCTAATGTTGGCATAACTTGTGGCCCAACCCATTTGCTATTTTATTTTGTTAATTTGACTGTACATTTACATGCGTGTAAAGTTTATAGAATAGAGCAATAAAATATGTTTAAACTATATTAGTCTTTATGTTGGTAAATGTATCCCGAATAGTGTGTTCTTTATTGATTAAATGTTGCTTTAATGGATTTGAAAAAGTGTAGAGTAATGTATGCTGAATATTTTGTTCCATAATAATTAAATGTTGTTTAAATTAATTTCAAATAGAGTGATGTATGCTAAATATTGTGTTCCATACTGATTAAATGTTGTTGTTATTGATTTAAAATAGTGTTGGAAAATATTAGTGCTTATTTGAATGTTTGTTTGTATGCATGTTCCTTTATTTGTGTGTCTGTTTGTTGTTGTTTTTTTTGTTCTTTCATTCGTTTGTTCTTTCATTTGTTTGTTCTTTCGTTCGTGTGTTTGTTCTTTTTTTCAGTTTGTCAGCGCCAGGCAGATATATACTGAACAAAAATAAAAAGTATCCACTTTTTATGCTTATATTCTCATTAACATATTTTCATTAAATCAGGTACGCTTTGAATGGTGTGTAATTGGTTAATCTCAGTTGTTTTCAATTTCTATTGTTCATAAACATAATCTTCCACACCAAGACCTAAGCAACGGCAAGTTGAATAACAATTAATAATGGATTACAAAACACTACATATTCTATTTAAAGGGAGGTAATATGAAATGGTTGGACTTTCTAGCATAGTTTATCGATGACTACTTGTTTTATTGATGAATGTTTTATGATTTTATTTATCACAAGAGGTGGAAAGATTAATTTAATTCAAACTAATGTGAATACTTCAAAGAATCACTGACTTTTTCCTGGAACTCTCATTACAACAAAGGGAAAGATAACTAAGTTGTGGCTGCAGATTTTCAAGATCACTTTTTCTTTTTGCAATTATAACAGAAAAGCAAAGTTGTCCACATACAGATTTCTCAGTTTTCTTTTTCAAATTTTACAAAATTTAAGATAGGAAAGTGGATACTTTTTATTTTTGTTGAGTATATTATAATAGTTTTGAAATATTTTTTAACGAAATAATACTTACTTCGTGAACCGTAACATAAGGAGGTAGATTGCTAGCAATATCGCCACCTTCATTATATTCTGCCATACTACATTTTACAAAGTCCCCATTCGCGTCAGCAGAAGGTATATATATAGCCGTCACTTCATCAAGTTTAACCCTGAAATATTATTGAAAATTAGTTGTAATAATTGTAGTTTTGTTAGATTTGGATTCCAAAAGTGTTTTCTCTATATAAGTATTAACATTCTCGAGAAACCATAAAGCATAGAAGTAAGGTATCAAAGGTTTTGCAGGAAATACCGATATCTGCCGGAATTCCACTTGATTTTGATATAAAACTTAATTCGGACTGGAAAAAAGAGTTGGCTGCTACAATGTACCAGAATATCAATGTTGTTTTTGTATTTAAAGTGAAACAACTTGCATATCTGCATCTACTTGGTAGCTTATACTAAACATGTCACTTATGATTGAAGTTCTCCAGACATTAAAATCAGTCGAAACCTCACTCATCAGACCAGTAATCAATAATTATAAAACCTAGAACTATTATTAGTTTGTTAATTAATAAAATTGTCATTGATCAAGTGAATTCATAATTTATTATCAGGACTCTGGTTAATATGACTACCATTAGAATCTGCAACAAGTCTGCTTTAAACTCTTCAACATTGGGACAATGAACTCTATGAATATACACAATTTACTGCACTATTTGTGATTGTTACGACCCGGTATCATCATGATCATTGAAAAAATAACCAACAAATATCTTGTGTTAAATATTATGAAACCCAGTTTGATTAACTATTGGATAATTTTCCTAATTTCGGACATTGCAATAGACATCTATATTGTTGATACGTTGTTTTATATGGAAGGGATTATCCACCAGTTCACTCATTATGCTTTATGACATTCCAAATTCCGTTTTACTTTTGCGATAGTGAATTTGATGTTAGATTTTGGTTATTTTCAAGACTTAGTGTATTTCGTATCTTTATAATTATAAAGGTATTTTGAAATATATCTTTGTTATACGTTAATTTAATTTTATATACTTTTTTGTTGTTTCATTCTGAAAATTGATATGATTTCCCTTTAAAAATATTTAAAACATTTTAAATCAAAATCAAACATTAAAATCAACATTAGGTAATCAGTTTATGGACGCTACCAAATGTGTGTTAATTAATTTGTAAAGAAAATGTTCAACACTTAATTTAAAAAATGGAAACATCATTCGCAGTATAAAATGCTGTTAAACATTGACACATTAAAACAAAATCGTCTACATTACAATGTTGACGTTATCAAAAAATGAAGCGGGGAACCAATTTTTGTAGTGCGTATTCTTACGACAGAGGTCACTGTTTAATACTAACTGATCCCTTTCGGTGCGGACGTCAAATCACCTCATGGAAAAGATTCAATCAAACCTTGGTAGCAGTAAAGAGTTAGTAGCCATAGATACCCCGGTCAAATTTGAAGATAAGAGGTAAGTGGGCAAACTGTAAGCTTCATGGCACTTTAAACTATTTTGAGATGCTATATGTGCAGTTTTACATGTGTAGCTAGGATCCCCAAAAATTGACTGACATGCTCTTTTTGACCTTGAGACTTTCAGTGTGAGGCAGGTGCTTGGAAATGCGATACTAATACATTTCTGGCTCTGCCTTCAGTTTTACTTGCAATTCTCAAGGGGCATACAAACAAGTGTGAGTAGTGCAAAATCTTGATGTAGGCAGATTTGGCAGCAGTAAACCGTTATATGCTATATGGTATCGCAAAACCGAAGAATCACAGCCGACACGACAAGTCCACTTGCTCCCTACTAGCACATACCTGACACAGAAAAGGTACATACCTGACATCACAATGACACTCAGTTTATGAAAACAAAACAAAATTATATCCAAAACATATCAGTTGAATTTTAAGCACCATTAACTTTCAAATTCTGGTCGCGAAAACTGGTCGGCCGACGAGACAAAACTTCAAACATTCATCGGTTCACAGCTTTCTTATTGCCAACAACCAAAATAAATGCTTGCCACTCGCACATGGTAAAATGATAAAATCCCTACTTTTTAATTAAATCATACTCAAAATATACCATAACCATCAAGATTTTGCACTACTCACACTTGTTTGTATTCCCCTTGAAAATTGCAAGTTAAACTGAAGGCAGACCCAGAAATGTATTAGTTTCGCATTTCAAGCACTTGCCTCACACTGAAGTGTCAATGTCAAAAAGAGCATGTCAGGCAATTTTTGGGGATCCTAGCTACACATGTGAAACTGCATGCAAAATATTTTAAAGTGCCATGAAGCTTACAGTTTGCCCAATTACTTCTTATCTTCAAATCTGACCGGGCCAATTCGTATCTATGGCTACTAACTCTTTACTGCTACCTTTGTCAACATCGGTTCAGGGAGTAGTTATTATCTTTTACATTTTTTACCAGTTATCCCCCGTTGATTAAAAGGGCCAATTCTAGCGCACAAAACTAATTAATTCTGAATTATACTTCGAAACTCTTAGTGCGCTATGCAAACTGCTGTTTCGAATACATAATACACAATGTCAGCACACGACTAAAGTTACCATGATTTTTGTAAAATAAAATATCTAATTATTGGTTGCATGTGTAGTAGCGTCCTTTACAGGCAGCCTCGGTAGCTCAATTGGTAGAGCGACGGCACGGAAAGCCGGAGGTCCGAGGTTCGAATCCTGGTCGAGGCCTACACATTTTCTCCCTCCTGTTTCATTTGGTGGCCAGACGGAATCGATTTACCCTTGGAGCTCTACTGGGCGAAGCACTGGCTGGGGTAGTCGATCTGAACCTACGTTGTAGAGACATTTGCCGATACAGTGGCTTGTCTCATTTAGAAGGGAGGAATGTAGTAGCGTCCTTTACAGGTAGCCTCGGTAGCTCAATTGGTAGAGCGACGGCACGGTAAGCCGGAGGTCCGAGGTTCGAATCCTGGTCGAGGCCTACACATTTTCTCCCTCCTGTTTCGCATGTTTACAGCCTTAGAACTGAAGTGTAAATTGAATGTTCGCATATTTAAATAAGAACTCGAGTCACGTCAGCAAGTACAATTACTCAATAACAGCATATTAATCAATAACACAAGCAAAAATGCAATTCTAAAATGCAACATATGAAATGAATTGTATGTTAGAATGTCATAAAGCATAATGAGTGAACTGGCGGATAATAAATTACTGCATAATAATTACTGCGTATTAATAATAATGTCTTTATATTAATAACAAAGTCATCATCATAATAATAATGTCTTTATATTAATAACAAAGTCTTCATAATAATAATAATGTTTTCATATTAATAACAATGTATTCATATTAATTAGAGTGGCGGATAATCCCTTCCATAGTTGTATCGATACAGCCATAATGTTCAGTTTTCAATGTCTACTTGAAAAAATGAATTTTTTTGAAATGAAGCAATAAAGAAAGTCCATTTGCATAAATGTCGTCCAGTCATACGCCATACAATTGTTTAAGTTTTTCTGGAACTCAAGTTAATTTGCGGCGAAAAGAGGGGCACATGCTCTTTAAAGCACAGACTACCCCGGTATCAATATTAATAATGTAAAGGGGCGACATAGAATTGTCGTTTACAAATTTGTTTAAATCATCCTCTGGAGCGGAAATTTTTCACCTAGGTAGCTGTGAACGAAATTCTTTATAGGTTTCTGCTTGAGCCTGAAATAATTCTCGGAGGAACGAAATTGATCTTCCTCGACCAAAAAACAGGAAATCTTTACTTAAATACGCATTCGACAGATAAGAAGATACTGTACTTGGAATATCAAATAATATAAAAGAGCGAAACATCACATCAGGAATTGCCACATTAAGTAAACAAAGTCTCCTCAAGCAGTTAAAAGATTGGGGAAAAAAGCATGGCTAAATTTTAGACAGGACAGCACGATTATTAAACAAAAAGAGAACCCTACTAGTGGTTCCGCCTCGAAAGAATCAGTGGCAATACAATTAGTCACTGGACGTTTAAACCAGGTTCTATAATGCATCAACCTCTCACTTTCCCCGACAGGTATTCATATAAACAAACAAGTATACAAGTATTGCATCACGTTGTGTTGGTGAATCTCCAATCAACCCATCAACTTTACTGAAGTTCAACATTTGCGCGCGTACATATGGATCAAACATACTTAAACAAGTAAAGTTTCATAAATGTAAAGTTTGCTGTTATATGCAAACGTATAATTTAAGGTATTACGCCATTCGCCACTGCTTTGCCCTAGACAAAAATGAAAAACATAAACTTCTCTGAAACGGTACAATGCAGTTCCATCAAACTTTGCACAACCTAATGTTATTTATTTATGTTTAATTGACATATACTAAGACAAGTTAGAACAGTAAAAAATAGTTAGACCCAAAAACAACTAAAATTCTATTTGCAATTTATCAACAAAAAAAAGCAACACGAAACATCAATTTAAATGGCTTATGGAGTAATGAGTTCCTGACACAGATACATAAGGTCCTTTGGTCTAAAGTGTAAGTGATTTTTTATGTAAAAGTGTGTTTCTGCCTTCAATTTCCTGGTCGCAGAAATGGATGTCATAAAAATTAAAATGTTGATTTCTCTCATCACAATTCAAGGACCTTAGAAATTGTTGGCAGTACCATTTCACGCATGTTGACATTTGAATTGTTGTTTTGTGTTGCTTCCGTTTTGTGATAAATTGCCAATATAATTTTTCACTACTGTTTTGACTTTTCTTAACGTATGCAAAATTATCACACAGTTGTAATAGCATTTATTTGTACAAAGTGTTATAGAAGTGCATTGCGCCGTTCGATAGATTTTGTCTATGGCAAATACCTTAATGAGCACTCAAATGACGTTTCTAAAAATTGTTTTTGTTTGTTTGTTTTTTGACAGTAGGTCCAACATTGGAGCACTGAATTGATTATCGACAAGAGAATGCTATTATTTGCTATTGGTTTAGAATAATGTTCTAGGTTTGTGGCTTATTTGAAATTGATCCTTTTATTATTGCGTGCTTTCTTACCTTTTTTCTGCGTTTTTTGGCTGTGTTGGGAGGCTATGTTTTCTTGGTGTGGCTTTTCTGGATATTTCACTTTTTGAAAGAGGAGAATGTCAATTAACCTATGATCTTCCTGTGTATTGTAAGTTTTGTGAGTTTAGGTGCTTTGACGATGGTGGACTGTGTTGGTTACTTTTGAATGCGGAAAAGTGAAAATTTCATGTCAGGAGTACCAAAACCACAGAAAACAAATATTTACCACATATCAAAAACGTTGAAGGGAACGTGAGCACTTATACTATGATCACATCAAACACGATGAAAATTAGAACAGCTCTATACTTGTAAGTGGAAAACACTTTGCCACAACCTCACTCGTACCAAACTGACTATCATATGAACAAAAAAGCACCAGTGTTCTTGTTAACTTAACATTAATCCGATCAACGACTCGAAGTTGCATACAAAAGCCCATGATCAAATAAACATAAGCAGCTAATTGGAATGCCATGCGATAAAGGTAGGTAATCTACGATCTTTACTTTGACGAGATCACCTGTTTATAAACAACAACAATTCGATTGCAGGAATACAAAACAACGGATGTAGCTTCTAAAGTTTCAATGCATGAAAAGGGAAATTCGAAAGCCACCGAACAAAACGAATAAAAAATATGGCAGGATCGGTGTAATTGAGCCTGTTCAAGACAGAATTTAAATTCTTGCCAACACCTCTAAGCCCATGGTTGAGCGCAACCTAATATTCTTACAAGTAAACATTGCAATTTCGATCCAACTCAGAAGACGTAGCGCTTATGTCGGTAAACATAGAACAATCGATGTTATTTTAGATAATACCGTTCCCTGTTCAGCTGGAAAAAAAAGATTTAAATAGATAAAAAGAGAACTTTGAAAACCATCGAACACAACAAATATGAAAATACTGCAGGCTCTGTTTGATTGAGCCTGTTCATAGGCAGTAATGGGATTGCATTTTACTGCCCACGCCGCCTAGTCCCGGGTTAAGCGCAACTCAATATTTACACCAATAAACAGTAAAATTTCGATTCATCCCAAACGATGGTATGCATATGGCGGTCATCATGGAACATTCAATGGGGTATTTGTAGATTAATAACATTCCATGTTCAGCGGCGTATGGTCCCCAGATAAAAATTGGGTTAATCCTAAACGAGAAAACAATGGGCGGAACTAAACAGAATAAAATTTTGACAGGGGATCTTAGAATATAAATCCTGCGTATCACAGACAACGCCAAAGGCAAAATTTAAAACGCAGGAAGTATATCCTTGGGGATGATTGGACAATATCCAAAACCTTTTTGGCTGGGATATTGAAACCACCTATTTTTAAACTGGCCGAAATATAAAAACAAAAGTAATTTTAAAAGTACTATTAAATTAGTACATAAGTCTCGTGCTCAACTACCTTCAAAGGACGTAACTGATAACAGCACTGATTGAATGTACGGGGACACTTTGTACAGCCGCCACAAGGCACAAAAACGCTCCTCCTAGATATGTATTTGCCAATAACTAGAACTGAACATAAAAGACAGGGTATATGAGAATTTAAATAAAACATATATCACATAGAATGCCCAAAGTAAAAACAAGCAAGGAGTATATCCTTTGGGTATTCGAACAATATGCAAATCTTTATAGGCTGGGATATTGAAACCTCCCGTTTTAAAACTCGAAATAGAAATATAAGAAAGTTGAAACATACAAAGCAACAAGACACAGGGATAAACCGAGTGTTTAAATTGTTTATTTAAAACAAAATACAAACTCTACGTTGCTAACTGTTATCAGTTACGGCCTATGTAGGTCGTTGAACACGATAGTTGTGTTCTATGTTAATAATTCTTCTAAAATTAGTTTAAATTAAAATTCTCGACCAGTTAAAAAATGGGTGATTTCAATAACTTAGCAAATACATGTGATACTTTGTATATATTGGGATATTGTTCAATCACCCCATGGATATACTTCCTGTTTATTCAAAATTTTACTTTGGTATTGTCTGTATGTGATTTGAAGGAATTATATTCTTTTCTGTTTTGTTATAAACATTGTTTTCTTGTTAAGGGCATATCCATTGTGTTATCTATGGAACATCCGCCGCTGAACATGGATTGGTATTATTCTTAAAAAAACACACATTGAAGTTTTTATATCCACCGCCATATACATAACATACTACTGTTATTCGGTGTAAATATTGAGTTGTGCTCAACCATAGGCTAGGCGGCGTTGGCTGTAATATGCATTTCCATTACTGACCATGAACAGGCTCAATCAAACCGAGCATGCAATATTTGTATATGTGTCGTGTTCGGTGGCTTTCAAAGTTCCCTTTTTATTGATAACAGTCCGATTGATTTTACCTGTATATGGGCTTGGCAAAAGCACGAGGACAGCGATTAGCTAGACCTGTGTCGTCACGAATTTCCGATTTTATTTTCGCTATTAAGTTCCAGTATTTATCGTTTCTGTTCGTTGACTTCTGTAAAGGCAATTGTTGAAAGGAATGACCCTCGTACCTGAAATGCAATGTTAAAAGTAATAAAGACCAAACACGAAGAAACCTAGCCGGTTGTAAACAAAATGGCAAGTCTTATGTTCTATTTTTAAATATTTTTCAGTCTACATATTTTCTCTCCCTGCTATATATCCATTTGTGTTTGAGTAATTTGACTATTCAAAACAACAACAACAACAACAACAACAATTTCTCCTTATCAGAGGGTTGAACTTACATTAAGACAACTAATACTTATTTGTTCATATGAGGTTCTGTTTGTCAAGTATGAAGCAGATACGCCTTAGAACCTGGTTTAAATAAACCCGTTTTGCCACTGTCACGCTACAGGTTTTCATGTATGTTAATTGAGTGTGATATTATTATTTGAAATTGCTCGTTTGTTCAACACAATGTTTTTTTTCCTGTCTGCTTTTTGGGCTCTGTGGGAATCGGCGTTTTCTTAGTGTTGTAATTATCGGTACGCATATTTCCTTGTTTTTAAAAATACGAGATATATTAAGTAGAGTACTTGTAAGTATACACAAACATGAATATTTTACTATTGTATGTAGTTTATATTAACAAAATAGTCTTTTATATTTATAAATGTCGCAAAGTAGTTATACAGATTCTTGTGTGTGTATGCATTCATTATGAAATACCTACAAAAATTGACTGGAATCGTCCGTTAGTTCAAAGAATGTTTTCATCATATCTTGCTCCCACATCAGAGTTTCACTTACTGCCTGCACATGTTCTGTGTAATTGGAAAACACGGTAGGAATCAAGTCTATTAAATTTCGTTCTCCTCCTTTAAATGTTCCTAACCAACTTGGGTCATGTGCATCTAGCATTTGTTGCCGTGAAGTTATTGTAGATCGATTAACGTCTTGCATAGTACAGTTTTGTCCGCACGGTCCTTTCCCAAGAACCCAACCAGTTATCAGCTTCATTTCGACCTTGAAAAATATAAATGTAAATTTGAACTCTCCTTTTACCAACAAAACATTAAAACAACTCTTCAACGTATGAATCTCCCTCACCTCACAAGCAATTTTTCTCGTTAAATGCTAAGAGACCAAACCCGTGGTCATGAGAAAACATTAATTTATAAGCATGAAGTGAGTTGATTGAAATATTCCGTTGATGTCTTATCCTTGGCTCGAGTGGTAAAGAGACCGTTCATCCTTGACACGTGGTTTCACATGATCGTAACCAGCATGATATGCCCTCTGAGCTAAGCGCGTTTCTATAATTCTTTGTTCGTCTCTATCTACGAACACTTAAAAAAGAAAACGGATGAGCAGGATATCTTAGAATTATTTGAATTATTTGGATTTGTATCGTTTTCCGTTACCTCCGACCTTTTCTCGTTACCCAGAATTTATATCAGTTCTCAATATTTGTTCCAAGATTTATAACAAGTATTTAATCAACAAATTACTGCAGGAGATTTTATAATCTAAAACTTTGTTAAATCTTTTGTCAGACTCGTGGAGTCATTTATGTTCACACATACTTATAGTTGTGTAACGATTTGCATACATAATTGCGTACGAGCTTCGGATTATCAATAATATAAAGGAAGGATAGATGTGCATTAGAATTTATAAAAGAAATTAATCAATAAACGTTAGACAAACACATATTATGAATCGCAACACTCACAAATCAAAACCTCTCCACGAAGCGAAACAGAAAATAGAGCATGTGTTTATAAGTATGACAAATTCGAAGCCAAAACACCCATTTTACCGATAAGGAGATCAATTGGGATTTGCATGGTATTTTAGTAACTTCAGCAGCCAATCAAGGGGTGTTGCTACTTTAAACAATATTATTTTGAGTTTAAATTCATGTCCGTGAATGAAGATCTTAACGGTAACTTACTGGTTTGAAACTGTACTGCATATAGTTATGCGTTAACACATGTTTGTATGTAAGAGGCAAGCATAGAATGATCCTCAGTTTTAAGAACATACTCAAGAAGTTACATCTTAGTTACATTTATGTAGACGATTTTAACTTAGTTAAATAACTTATTCTGAAAAGACTGTTTGAATTATTCAAACTTAAATAACCCAAATGTCAGGGATATTTGCGTTTTGAAGTACCATTGAAAAATAAATGGTATTTATATGAAAAGGAAACACACAAACATGTTCAACAATCTCTCAAAGGATGAGATGAAACCTGTGCTCAATATCAACAAAACGCAACAGCATTTACATAGAGAGTTTAATTTTATACTGGAAGTAGACTCTGTTTGTATTACTTTATCTCCAGAAGACTGCTATGTGAGCACAATAAGTACTTTTCATTTTCTGCTTGTTTTGCCCGGCGTGGATAAATCAAAAACAAACAATTAAAATACCAACATATTACCAGTATATGCACAGGGCTTGCAATAAGCTTTATGGCAGGTTTAAAAAAAATGAAATATGCATATCAGGAATGGCCACATCCAGCATAAACAGCCTCCCCACACAGCCAAAAAGTAGACAGGAAAATAGAGCATGGTATAACAATAATCAGTATCAAAAGTGACGCCACAAACAAAAAATGAAAGTGAGAACCAGAGGGGTTACCGCTTTTGAACGCCACTGGAAGTTTAAACCAGGTTCTAGGGTGCACCAACCTCACACTTGCCCCAACAGGTTCTCGTATCAAAAAACAAGTACAAATTGTCTTGGTGAAATAACTCCAACCCACCCATCAGCTCAACAATGTTGCATGCAAAAGCATACAAACATATAAACATAAGAATTTAATAGCATTGCAAAGCCAAAGGGCGGGTACTCAATGATCTTACAGAGACCAGAGCACCTGAAGTATAATCAGCAAGAACACGATGACAGGGATAAAAGAAATAAATCGAGCTTCTCGGTTCTTTTCAGAAAAGATTTCGAAATTAAAAAAAAATCTTCAGGAAAGTCAATGCCCCTTGAATTGTTCTGCAAGAAAATAGATAAAAAGGAACTCGACAAAAATGAAAATAGTTCAGACTCGATTTGATGGAGCCTGTTCAGGGACAGAAATGGAAATGCATAATACTCTCACGCTGGCTAGACCCGGGTTGAACGCAGCTTAATATTTTAATATTTAAACCATTAAAAATTACAATTTTGATCCATCCCAAACGATGGAATGCATATGGCGGTGAACATGGAACCTTCAATCGATAGTTCCATGTTCATCGGCGTGTGGTACTTTAAGCATTTTAAGGAACTTACAGCCTGATTGGATATCTAATATTTTAAAGTAATTTATGCATATCAGGAATCGCCACTATCACAAAACTCAGCCTTCCCACGCAGCGAAAAAGACGAGAGGTAGAGACAGAGAGAGTATGTTTGTTAGAAGTATGTCAATTCAAATAGGACGCCAAAACCAACTAACGAAAAATAAAACTTTTTGGGATACCGCCTTGGAAGGGTCAGTGGCAACACAAATTGTCACTGAGGGTTTAAACCAGGTTCTAGGATGCACCAACCTTATACTTGCCCCAACAGGTTCTTGTATAACAAAACAAGTTAAAAGTTGTCTTGGTGACAAAACTCCAACCCACCCATGTTGCATGCAAAAGCACACAAACATATAAAATATAAGAAGCTAATAGCATTGAAAGCGAAAGGGCGGGTACTAAATTTTCTGACCGAGACCAGAGCTCCTGGGGTATAATCAGCAAGAACACGATGACAGGGATAAAAGAAACAAAACGAGCTTTAAGGTTCTTTTAAGAAAAGATTTCCTCATAAACCTCCATAACACTTAAATATCTGCCAACGACGTGAAACCAAAAAAGTGAGCATAATGATCAACTGTAGATGGGTTAATCACCAGGCCTGCAGAGCGCTGTAAAATATAGTGTTGATAACCTTTCTTTTTAAATTAACAGATGGTTTTTACGAATAACCGGGAGATATTAACATTGTCTTTTATCTTCTGAAGTTAATAAATTAACTCTTCAAGTGGCTGCGAGATGCCTAATAGTGATTTTAAACTGCACCTGTATTTATGAATTAGATCTGGGTATCGGCGACAAAACTTGCAATATGTTTTCCTTAATTTGTGATACCAATAACCTTGTTTTAAAAGTATTTCTGCTATGTCACGATTACGTTCATAGAAATTATTTACATCGTTGCAAGCTCTTGAAAAGCGAACAAGCTGTGAGATATACCCCGTAAGATGTATGGTCCACGAGGAACATCGCCGTCTAAAAAACGGAAATGTACTATTATATTTGAATTAAAATAATCTCTTTTATCATATATTTTAGTAGTGACGTAACTATTTTCAATGGGAAGATTTAGATCAAGAAAGTTTGCTGGCTTTTCCGAAGTGTTCGCGTTATTAAGCTGCAGTTTTTTAGGATAAATCTTATTAACCAGTGACGGAAATTGGTTATTATCTATATTTGATAAATCATCAGGGTACCTCGAGGTGTTGTTTAAAGCTGTAATAATATCATTTTGATGTTCGGTAGAAAGATATAACATAAAGTCTCTTTCATAACAATATAAAAAAAGATCAGCAACAAGGGGTGCACAATTAGTACCCATTGGAATGCCTATTACTTGTTTATAAATAGAGGTACCAAATATAAAATAAATATAATTCAATAAAAATATGAGCGCCTCGATAAGATCTTAACAGGTCCATGAAGTATAATTATCATAAGAACCATCTGTAAAGAATGCAATATGTTTATTACAAGCGATACATGTTTTATTTTCTCTAGCAAATGTGTTTTTAATGAGACTGGTTAGCTTGTCTCTTATTGAATGAGAGAGGGAGAGATGAGGGAGAGAAGTATACAGAGTTGAAAAAACATTAATAGACAAACAGAACGCCTGAAAATTATTTGATTAAGGTACTTCATACTTCCAGATAGTGCTCTACAGTTGTTATAATGATGAGCTGTGAAAATTAAATTTTCATTTTGCTTTATTTTGACACACGGATTAGACAACATAACAAGTACCACATTTTATTACTTTTCTAACCAAATTCTTTTTTTCAACAATTGTCTGCAGTTATTATCAATATTCCTCTGTTTGTAACACTATAAAAACAATTTGGAAATTGTTGAAAAGATGATAATTTATTTTTCACAGCTTATCATTAGTACAACTGTACTACCTTGAAGTATGAAGTACCTTAAAGCTTTTTCAATACGTCATTTGAATTTTTATAGACCAAAATAATTTTTTGTCAGTGGTTTAAAAAACGTTTCGCAATAACTAATTGCATGTTCTTTTATAACTGTGAGATAAGATTCTAAGAGCACGGATAATTTTGTTGTTGTACAAGAACTAGAGTTTGCATTTAAGGCAACCAATACATAGAGGGTACTTTGTCTTGTTTCGGCTCAACACTGAGTCTAAACAAGTGTGAAATATCACAGTAGTAGAAAGAATGGAAATGTATACTCAGATTGCTCGAAATGATACCCCGGTGCGACGTTGTGAACTGATCCCCTATAGTAAAATGACCCCCGGCCATTATTTTATTTTGTTGTGATCTCAACACTTCATTCTTTAATTGATTCAAGCTTACAGTGATTACTACTACTGATGCCAAGTTGTGCAGAAAGAACATAATACATTCGCTCCACATATTCGGGAGTTATTCCCTTTAAATACGAACAACATATCATTGTTATGGGCTTCAATAGCTCATAAAACATGGGACCCACTTACGATTTGCATTTTTATGCCTTACATTGATATAAAATATATTGTTTTACTTAAAAATACCTCAAAAATGACACAACAACACCAATGTCAAAGAAGGATTTACCTTCAACAAGTTACTGAAATTTAAATAATAATTAAACATTGTGTAAAAAAACATATTAGTAATGGAAGCATCTTCAGTGATTTTTTATATATTTATTTAATTTTATTTGTTTATTTTTATTTTTTCATCCTTAGAAAGATAGCTGCGAGATCGTTATTCTATCGGGGTTACTCTGGTCCTACCTTAAGTGATGTAACACAACGAACTACGAAAATCGGTTACTTTGCTAAAATAGTTCTCCAATTATCCAGTAATAATCATAACCATAATATAATGACTGTGGTCATAAGAAAGCCTTATATAAAGAACGTCTAATGAGACCGTATACATACGACAAAAAAGTGTTTTCACTTTGTTCTTACAAGGAATATTTGATTATTTTATATGTCAGTAACCAAGTGAAATGTTAACTATATAAATAAATAAAATTTATTCCAATTCCTAATTTTGCAAGATCGCCACTTGGTGATAAAGAATATTTGTGATAGGTCTCTTGAGTATACCTATTGACGTCGATGACGGTTTATTTTACATACCATGTATTTTCCATCCGATTTTTTATGGAGAATATAACTTAGTGAGCCTCCGTAAAATTGTTCCCGTCGTGAATCGACCTCGGCCGTCAATGTTGAAATCACAAACAAAAGAACAGGAATTTCTATGAATTTCCAAATCCAGTCCATTTTGATTCTGAAAAAATAACAACAAAACCCAACATCAGTATTTGAGCGAATGTACATGTACACTATGAGTATTCACGTATACTTTTCATTAAATTAAACAAAAAAAATATTTAGAAAATTTATTCTTCAATGAACTATATTCCTAAAAAAACGGAGATAAAAAGGGCATTAATCAAGAATCAATACCATTTATTTTCTCTGTTTGCGACGTTTTACCATACTAACATATTATTTGTAGTAGTATGAAGTGTATAGATTTTAATTTTTTTAAGTAATATATGCATATCAGGAATCGCCACACTCACAAAACACAGCCTCCCCACGCAGCGAAAAAGAAGAAAGAGCATGTTATATATAAGTATGTCAATCCAAATAGGACGCCACAAACAATTAACGAAGAAGAGAACCTTTGGGGATACCGCCTTGGAACGGTCAGTGGCAAAACAAATTGCCCCTGGGTTTTTTAACAAGGTTCTAGGTGCACCAACCTCACACTTGCCCCAACATGTTCTCGTATAACAAAACAAGTACAAGTTGTCTTGGTGAAATAACTTCAACCCAACCATCGGTCCATCAAGGTTGCATGCAAAAGCACACAAACATATAAAACATAAGACGCTAATAGCATTGCAAAGCCACAGGGCAGGTACTCAATGATCTTACCGAGACCAGAGCTCCTGGAGTAAAATCAGCAAGAACACGATGACAGGGATACAAGAAACGAATCGAGCTTCTAGGTTTTAACCCTTCCGAGTCTTAAAGACTATCAAACCAATGTGTTTAGTTAGAAACTAGTGTTGTCTATGGCATATATTTCAACATAACAGTTAAATTAGTGAATTTAAAGTGTTTTATCGTGTTCAATAAACATAATTCGGGAATGCAATGTTTAAATAAAGGTAATATAAAATAAAACTTCGACACCTAGAATACACAGAGGGATTTTACAATGTTCGAGGTTTCCATGACTTTCATGATGAATATCGATTTTTATCAACTGACTATTGTTTTCGTAAACTTAATTCAGCTGTATAAAATGTCTTGTTTGTTGTTTTATTTTATTTGTTTGTTGTTGTTATCTTTTTAAAGAAAACGACGCTTTTAAACCTTTCGGAGCTAGTATACTTTAAAACGGTGTGTCGTTTATATATTTTACGCATGTTGACGTTTTCTTGGCAGTAGCCATCCAAGGTAGTGCTTCTAAACTAAATAAAACTTCACAGTAGGAACCATAGCTGTAACTCAAAAGTCAATGTCACACTGGCTTTAAAGATCAAATTGACAAAAAAAATGTAGTTTCCAATGTACACTTCAGTACTGCAATATTTTTGTTAGTTTTCAATGTTGGGTTTATTACTTGTTTAATAGGGAATATATGCTATTGTCTATGCGGTTACCTTTAAATCTTTTGACATTCTTATGAGTACTGAATATGAATAAAATACGGACTATGTAAATAAAATTTTAAGGAATATTTAGGTCTAACTTTTTTCTTTACTTTTCTAACGTGTCTTACTGTATGCAAAATAAAAATAAATTAGTAACATTCATTTGTGCAAACTTTCATTTAACGACATTTTACCGTTATTGAGAGTTTGATAATTTTATTTTTATCGATGAACGTGCTAGGGAGGAGTGTTGTAAGCCCTTAACGCAACGACATATGAGAGAATATTTACTAAACTCAATAAATCATCTTAAAAGAAAGACATATGATTTTAGTATTTTCTAAAACAGCGTGAATTATCATTAAGAATTATATATTTTGAAATACTTACATTTTGAACTTCACTTTATATCCAGTGAAGCATTTTCTAACTTCTTGAAACTTTACGTTGACAATGTCTTATATATAATGTAAATATGTAGAAAGATTAGTTGCTTATAATCATAAGATTTTGTTTCAATCCCTTAATGCACACCTAAGTTGGGAAATTAATTTTAACTAAAATATATTGATTACACTGTCCGTATTTTGTTAAAACATCCATCAGCTTTGATGAGATCATTTAGATTATTGAGATTCAATCAGCCAGTCTAAAGTTCGCTGTAAAGACTGATTTCGAGTGTGTGCTTGCATACGTACACTTGTGTGCGTGTATAAGTTCGTTTGAGCGTTCCTGTTTGTGTAACGTTTTTCCCATAATTATAGGTAGGCCTAATAATTGCATAAAGTGAACATCGTAAAAAGAACAGAAATAAGAATATAAAAAGAGGCCAGATTCAGATTGGGACGGTTCCACGTTTGGTGTTACAGTTAATTATATTGTTGTAAACCTAAAAACATTTTAAATGCGCAGAGTACGTTATACTTCCGAGCATCACATGTATGCATGAAGTCAGTAAATTAAGAATTAGTGCTTTATGTATGCCAACATCAAATTTTGATTCGACTGAAAATCATGTGGTGTTTACTTAAATCAGACATAATCTATTGTCTGTAGTATTGTCCAAATCTATACAGATGCCAAATGAAGCATAAAACAACTGTACAGGTCATCAATTAACATCTAAAATCGGAAAAATATAATTTACATGCACTCAATTCTCTGTGTCCATGCTTAGAATAGGTTGACGTATTTCAACTTCATGTTGTACATTCCTCAACCATTAATGAACATGGCTATAATAATAAAGTTTGGATGTAAGTACAAACTGATAACTGGGCAGAACTCTCCTTCAAAAGATTGTTGTAAAATGTCTAGATTTTAAAAAGGTATCTTCATCTGTTGCATTTACAGTTACTGTCACATATTCTGTAATACAATTACAGTTACAAATACAACTTCTTTTAATGTGGATAAAAAGAAGCAGATTCAGAACTTTGACACTAACTTTTGTTTTGTTGGCAGATTTTTGTGAAAACTTGTTTACACGAAACTTAATTGAAAAGAAAATGGGGGCCTACCGATATACTGAGTTACCTCCCATTGACAGTGGTTTCCCTTGCTGATTGGATAGTTCCGGTTTAGAAGCGGCAATAACGCGTAGCTCTAAAAGTGTAAATAAAAAGCCTCGAAGTGTTTTTGAAGTTAAAATGAATTGTCGAATTAACAAAAATGTGAAACAGACATATAAGGGATAGCCATCACATTTGTAATTTGATTTAAAGTTAATTAATAACTTAATGAAACTTTACATATTTACGTAACTTCACGCATCCATTATGATTTTATATGGCTGGCATGGAAATTATAGTTTTTCTAAACTTTCACTTGGTATTCATCCAATCAGCGTTAATTCATGCAAACAATGCTAATTTAGAAAAGGTTATGGTGTTTTATGACCATGTTACGTAACATATTTAGCACGACCAGCTGGAGGTGGGATAAATGCCTTTTTGAAGTTCAGTTGTTGATTTGTAAAAGGTTGGAAATGTTGCTTGTTTGGGGTAAAATTGTTGTTTTAGGAAACTGACAAGAGATTAAATATTCTAATTAATTGTCACAATAATGTTTGAGATCCGAGACTTCGATTATATGATATTGTCGACTAAGAGCGCTCCGAACTGAATTTAAAAAAAAAACTCGGGAAGTTTTACCCTAACATATATTTATTTAATGATATTA
This sequence comes from Corbicula japonica, assembly GCA_038501625.1. Lineage (NCBI taxonomy): Eukaryota > Metazoa > Mollusca > Bivalvia > Venerida > Cyrenidae > Corbicula > Corbicula japonica. The sequence goes on from JAZAYU010000835.1 coordinate 59,065, forward strand.
AATTGATTGTAAAACTAAATGAATTTTAAATTATAGGAAATAAAGAGAAAAACGTGAAAACATTATTAAACAATGTTTGAATATGTTCTAATTGTATACGAATAAGAAAGAACTTTTTGGAGAAAAAAGAGCAATATATTAAAAAATACGTCAAAACAAACATGGCACAAATCAATTAACTGAATGATGTGCATTTAATTCGTAGGATAAGGCTCAGTTTTTTTTAAATTCTATTAAAATTCTGGCAAAAAATGTTGCATATGCATGCAGGAACATTTATAAAAGTGAACGGGCGTTTCATTGACAGACGTCAAACATTTTTTATATCATGTGTTGTTAATTTTACTACCCTTTTTAAAGGTTTTCTAACTTTTCTTTTCCTACAATCTGCCATTTTTAAGCATAAGAAATGCGTAAGTTTACTCTTTATTAGTTACCGAAGGTGTAGACGAACACAACGATGTTTAACACAAACCTCTCCGATGTATTAAAATGGTTATAAGAGAAAATTTAAATATTATGCGCTGCACTTTAAAAACTATATTATATTTTTCCATTCAATGATAACTATCAAACGTTTTCATGCTGTTCTCTAACCAACCAGACCTTATTAGAACGTATTTGAAAGGACCACTGTTGATTACAGCAGGTCTGTTTAAATTATCAATCTCAGACCGGAACTACCCAGTGACAGGTGCGCGTTACAAAGGGAGGTAAATTAAAACAGAATATTGAGATAACTTGGTATATCGGTAGGACCCAATTGATGCAATCTATCTACTAGCACAAAGACAAAAAAATGAAAATAGTGTAGTAAAAAATGTTTCAATTTGTTTCCCCTTGTCAAAGTACCAAATACATATTAGCAAATATTCTGCCGATCCGCAGGTTTAGTGAAACTCAATATCTGCACGTGTTTGATTCATATAATGGTATCAAAGAATTTGTCAGAATGGTTTTAAGGTTGATCAGCGGAATATGGCTAATGATAAAATATTGGATTTATACTAAGCTGGAAAAAGATAAAATAAAAATATAAATTCTGCATATCGCAGAGAACGCCACATGAAACATAGCGGAGATATAGCCTAAGGGTAATTGAAATAAATATCAAAAGCCATTCCAAACCTATCAATCTATCAATCAATCAATATCTTTATTTCCTCCAAATAAGGAGATATGCAGGTATTTACAAATAACAATTATGAACAAACTCTCTGATTAACACAATGAACAACATCAGTAAAGCAAAATAAAGACACAGCTAGGCTAATGTTGCCAGTTATCTGCTAGACATATTTAAGATTCTTCAAGGTATTGGTGAACGCATTTCACAATTAACCTGTAGGCGTGTTCTAGAAGAAGTACATTAGTGGTATTATCTAAAAGGGGAGCTAATGGTGCACCCATGAGCTTTAGAACAAAGGGGAGATGATCGAGTTGAAATTTTTCGTTAGTAACACGTTCACCAAAGCTTTGAAGTGCAATATTTTTAAAGTTTATTTTCCGTTGCGCTGTTTTGTCACATTCGGAGATCACGTGAACAAGTTCCTCTTGAAAAATCATGTTACAATATATACATTCTGAGTTTTGTAAGTGCACAGTACGAGTCCAAAGTCTAGCTATCGTTAACATTATATTCCTAAACGCACTTTTCTTACATACTTTGTAAACAACTGCCGGTTTTATAAGCGGTTGAAGAATTTGGAAAAATGTAAAGTCATCATCACTAGATATTCTGTTTTCCCACAACTCAGCCTCTTTGATTTTTATTACATTGTTTACAATATTTTTCCACACAATTTTATGTGGCAGGAGTCCGAAATTGTGAACAAAGTTGTTGAGTAAAAAGTGCAGTTTATACTTCTCAACAATTGTACATATATCAGGAATGAATCCCAACTTAACTGAAGTTCTATCTAGAAGATACATGAAATATTTCCTAAGGAATAGTTCCTTTGTTAAACATCCAGACGGTAAGCTGAGGATTTTGTGAAGAAATAACAGTTTTTTCTTTTCAATTTGAGAACGTAATCTGTACACGCCTAGCATAGATTCGGACATGTCTGATCGGGTACGAATGTTAAAACCTTGAATTTTTTTTAACCGCGAAATGCTGAAACTTTTCAATTGACGTTAAGTCAGACGTCGACATATCATTCCATAATTCTGAGGCGTATAAGACAGTCGGGATCACGATCTTCGTATATAATCCAACTGAAACCAAGGGGTTAACCCCAGACGGGTGTAGAACCTGGCCAGCCATGGAAAAGAATGCGTTTTTACTTTTTTGTATTCGTTCGTTAATACGCGTGTGCAGTTTCATGTTTGATTCTTGCAAAATACCAAGATGTTTAGATGAGGTTGTTTGATTTATGTACTCACTTTCATAAATAATTCCTACTTGTGGTTGTTTACACTTTTTATTAAAGACGACAACGTTTGATTTGTCAACATTAATATCAACATTCCACGTATTACAATATCGGTATGCAATGTCAACTAGTCTTTGTAGGTGAAGCGGCGACATGGCTATTAACGCGATGTCATCAGCGAATGTTGGGTTACTTACGCTGACCGACATTACTTTTGAACCGTAGTTGCTTTCTTCGAGATCGTTTATTAAATCGTTGACGTAAACTAAGTAGAAAAACGAGGAAAGGACGCCACCTTGACGTACTCCACGCACGACGGCGAATTTGTCGGAGAGCTTATTTGAAACTCTTGTTGCGCACTGAAGGTTTGAGTATGCCGATTTGATCACTCTTAACGTTTTACCGGTAATCCCTAACCTTCCTAACTTTACTAGCAGTGCCTGGTGTCTTAAGGAATCAAAAGCACCCTTTTGATCACGAAAAGCTACGTAAACGTCGCTTTGTCGATCAACGTGGTACGTGATCGTCTCCTGGAGGTTAAAAGCCGTGGTGATACAGCTTAGCTGTTTTTGAAAATCGTGTTGTTGAGTACTGGGAAACTGAATGCATATTTTCCTAATAAAGGTTTGAATACGATTTAGCATAACTTTCTCGAATATTTTGCAAAAGCAAGGGATCAGTGACACAGGTCTGTAACTTGAGGGATCCGACTTATCTTTGCCATGTCCCTTATAAAGAGGAATCAATATGCTAGTTTGCCACTGATTCGGTACTTGTTCGTGATGTATTACAGCGTTAAACAGAGCCACAAGAGCGCGCGTCATGGGTTGAACTGCGAAAAGTACATGTTCATTTAGTATGCCATCACGACCGGGGCTCTTCCGCTTTAAAAGTGATTTTGTGACCTGTTCCACCTCACTAATAGAAAATGCTTGAGTAAGACAGTTATGCTTTTCTTGCTCGTTGTCTTCTAAGTACCTTAAAAGCTCTGCTTTAAGTGATTCGTTTATATTGTCTTTAAAAGACATTTCGCCAAAAACTTTATCAAAATAGCATCTAAAGCCGTGTGTGACGTCATCATTTAAGTATGACATATCGTCCACCTTGATGGATGTACATATATCAAATTTTTTACCGCTTTTTTGACGCAGTAATTTCCAAAACATTCTATAATCAAGTTCTGCGGCCTTGTTAAGCTCGTCATGCACAGAATTTTCGTATGTGTCACGAGAGCGCCGCTGTGTTTGCCTGAACGAGCGCTTCGCTGCTGTGTATTCATTGTATGTCATCGAATCGTTGTCACGAGGTCTACCTTGGTCTATCCAGGTTCTCCTTAGTTTTCTAGCTTGAGTGTGAGCAAGCTTAACTTCTGTTGACCAGTATGGCTTTGCTCGTTTATTAAATTTGCTCACGGGCAAGCAGCGCGCGGCATTGTGTAGAATGTTTACAAGCGTTACATTTAAGAAGTCGGGACTGTATTTCTTAAGCTCTTCAGTCGAAGCTCGTCGATCAAGCCGGAAACACTCCGATCGATTTCATTTCTATAGTCATGTATATTTTGCTCCGAACATTTGTTCCACGCAATGCACAATTTCGGTAAATCGGGTTCTACTTTCACGGTTGTAGCAAGTTTAAATAACATTGGTAAATGATCGGATGTAAATATTTCGTGTTCGTCAATAATTTTGAACGTTACCGCAAGATCCTTAGCAGTCAGGTCGACAAAAACATGATCTATAGAAGTTTTATTTTGTGTATACATGTAAAAGCTCTGTTTCTTGAACATAACTTGAAGTGACACGAGATTGTTCCGTTTTACATAGTCGGTTAGTATTTTGGATTTTTCATTTAATTGTGTATCTAAGGTACCTAGCAGACGACCATTAAAGTCCCCTGCGAGAACCACAACCCCTAATTTTGAGTAAAAACAGAATAAAGCCTCTAAATCGTTTAGCGTTTCTCTATATAGAGTGATGTCATTGCACGAAGGCATGTATACACAGAATATAAAAAGTGGAAGTCTTTGTTTTACTTTTACCTCTATACCTATAATTCGCTCGCTTCTTATGTTGATTATTTGTTCTACTCTACAAGATAAGTGTTTCTTAAACAAGATCGCAGTACCCGCTTTACCACATCTTAACAATCCATATTGGTTGCAGGTTTCATCTATCGTAACATATGAGCTGTAACTCGGATTTATGCTCTCAAAGAAGTGAGCTGAATGTGGTAAAAGTTTGTGCTCTGTTATTTAAGCTAAATCTACATTGTGGTTGTCAAGAAGTTGAGAAAGCGGGTACGCAGATGACATAATTCCCCTGACATTCCAGCAAATAAGGCTCAATGACATAATAGTAATTACTTTGCACATATGTAAAGTATTGTTCATTTTAAGCATTATTGCAAGCGCTATAAGTTCTACAAGAATCACTATAATTGTTTTTTTTTTATCAAGCTGCTACCTATTTATTGTCACCTTTTCGGTCGTACCAGTCATCGTGATCTGACTGCCACTTATCCTCTCGGTCGTTCTGATATCTATCGTCGTCGTGATATCGTTCCTCGTCATGGTACCGATCGTAATTGTGATATCTCTCATCGTCATAATCGTTTCTGTGTTCGTAACGGTCGGTGTTACGATAACGATCCTCTGCATTGTAAAGATCATTGCCACGACGCTTGTTAACGTGATAACGATCGTTGTCGTAACGTTCACTTTACTTATGGGAACTGTGTTTCCACAGTTGCTTAGCACTTTTTAGTTGTGTTGATCTGTTGTTATCGTAAAAACAGCTATCATCGTCTTTGTTCGCGTAAAAATATTTCTTTCAGGTATGCGACGTGATTCTCTGTCTTTCCGTCTTAATGCTTCATGTTCACTTCGATTTTTCCACTTTCGACAGGTTATGTCCTCTGGCCAGAATCCCTCTCTTTCAATTTTGATCTCGTCTTCGTGATGAATATTCACTTTAGCCGAAGAACCGTAGCGTCCATGAAACATTTTGATGTGAGTTGCTTTAATGGCGTTTTCTCTAAAATAATGATGTATATCTGTCTCATTCGCGTCCGGGTGAATGTTTCCGACGTAATACGACGTAATTCTGCGCCTTCTTGCAGCGATGAAACGATTGGATGGTTCCGAGATGCTGTTGTTAACAGTACTTTTTGTGCTGTTGGTATCTTCCATTTTGGAACTACAGTTTTTCTCAAACAATTTATTTTCTTTGCTCTTATTATCGTCCACTTGCGATCCTGATTTATAATTAAAGCATTTTGCGCTTGCGCTGTCTACCCCTCCTTTTAATAGTGTGGTTGACGATCTTGACTCCGTACTCTTGCATGCCTTTTGAGAATCTTGACTATCTTTCATTATGAGCGTTTTTTTTTGTCGGACCGACTTTCTGTTGTAACGGGTACTGTCACTTCCGTTGCAGCGGCTGCTCCTTTGTCTGCCTCTACCGTAGTGCTCAATAGCTTTTCTTGTGACTTAACCGCTTCTACAAAACTTCTAGTTAGGTTGGATGGACGTGATGGCGTGACGTCTACGACACGTTGATTTAAAGTTGCAAACGTTGATCCAAGCTTGGAGACATCATTTTGAAGTTTTGCTATCTGCATTGTGGAGTTCTGTGTCGGGAGTCGAGCTAAAATGCTATTGAGTGTCGCGTGAAAGGTTCGGAATGTCACGTTTATGCATTGTATGTCAGCTTGAAGATTTTGCAATGTTAGGGAGTCACTTGCCTGCTTCCTTGAGATTTCTGCAACATCAGACTGAATTTTGCTGTGCTCATAAAATTGTCCGAAATATTAAAACAAATATTTTATTTAAGTAATATGAGTTTCTGTTTTCTGCATAAGGCACAATAATTAATTTTCTCACTGTTTTTTATCTAATAAATAAAAACTGATTTGAACAAAGAGGTATCTGCGGGGAGCTGTATTTCAATAATTGCTGTGAAGGGTTTCCTTAATTCATTGATAATTAACAGGGACTGATATACAACAGCGTAGGCTGTATTAAGCGTGTTTATAAAGGCTCATAGATTCTGATTATACACGTGTGGTCGGAGGTCGTAAGTGAAAATGGACATCGGAAAGCGGAGTAAAGTTAGGGGCTTCTCAGAATGTTTACAACATATGTTATGGGTATTATTTTAACTAAGGCCACATACAAAGTACGGCCCATTTTTTTGAAATATGGTGAAATCTAAGAGATTAATGGAATTAAATTAATATTGCACTCACTCACAGTACCAAACTGTTTGGTATATGTACGACCATAATGTTTTACAAAGTGAACACAATAGCTGCCAAAAGCCGGCATGGATTTAATGTTCGAAACCTAAACCGTATAAACTGGAATGTTATTCTGCGTATAAATTTTTAAATAGCAATTGAAGCTTAAATTTGAATGAAGCATATGCGTATTTATTCGGAACAGGTTTTCTTCCTGTAAAGGAAGTTCGGAATTTTCAGCATGACTAGCCATTCTTTTTACAGTTAAACACTCAATACAACTTTCAACATTTACTTTTTTATAAAGAAAGAAAACAAAATCGCATTGTACCGGTAAAATATATCTAGATTCTGAAAAGCCTTGAAAAAGTTGGTTTTAATGAACCCTGCACACACTCTTAAAGAATATGTTGAAATTACAGTGAAAGTATCAAAAACGTTCGTTTCATCGTGTGTTTTTCGTGCATAAATCCGTGTATTGTTTAGACAGATATTGAATGAATATCAGTTTTCATTTTTTAACATACGGACTTATGAACGTAACAGTTATGGCAGAAGACACAATATACCATCAGGCCTTTCTCAAAACGAAACAAGACGAGAGATCCAATGAGCTATTATATTTGAATAAGCACTGCTTCTGTACATTTTAATGTAAAAATAAAAAGTATGATTTTCGCAAATGTATTGCGATGCAATATACCTTTGTGAAATATTTAAACATATTATTTAGCGATTGTGTGAAAATATGATTTTATAGCTGCTTTTCTTCTAAAAACAAAATAACTAAACAACTTAATTACATTATACTGGACAAAATATCCATCAATACATTCATCCATCCATCCATCCATACAGCTGTCTCTTACGAATGTCTTGCAGATTTATAATATTGTTGATGGTTAATCATTAAATCAAGAAGAGACTTCTTAAAAAGACAATAAAAACACCGGTTCTGTATTATGCCTTTCAAATATCATTACTGATTTGTTTTAGATGTACGACATAATATAACTTAGCATTTATTGGTGTTGAAATTACAATGATATTAGTTTGGCTATAAATGCATAATGCAGTGATAGCTCGATATTATCTATCGTAAAAGGAGTTTTCTCTGGATGACTCGAGCCGGCTTTATTTTAACTGCAACCCACCATCGCGTTTAATAATAAGTCTCGAAGCCCCAAATTGCTTTAAAGTGTTTTTACCTTCTTATATTTTATATGTTGGTGTATTTTTGCACGCAACACTGCGAGTTGATTGAAGTTTGGAGTTATTTTACCAAGACAACTTGCTTTGAGGAAAGTGTGTGGTTGGTGTAAACTCCAGTGGCAAATTGTTTCCCAATGCGGTAACCCTTCGAGTTTTCATTTTCGTTAATTGTTTCTGTTGTCTGTTTTAAACTGGCCATTGTAAAATCCATCTCTTTCTCTTGACTGTGTAGGGAGTGTGTGTCTTCCAAGTTTGCCTATTCTTGATATGCATTTTTTACTTTTAATGACAAAATGGTCTTAATGACCTGATGATGATAAAATTGAGATTGTTTGACATTGTAGTTTTAACTCTTTATTAATACACTTAATATTTGGATCTGTTGTTCCAAGAACCGCAGGCCGCGGTAAAAATTTCGTTTTTTCGTTAATATTTCTGTCTCATATTTCATTGCTGCAGAGAAGTTCAAGTACCAGTTTCATAACGACTTAACATTTCACTGTAACTAAGACACACGCGCTCGAATAACACAGAAGAAAATTTTGAACTCCAACAAAAGAAACGATACCACACTTTCAATAAAATGTTTGTTTTAGACCTGATCGATATGTAAATTATATTTTTGCATATAAAGGATTGATAAAATTGTGTTTTGTACGCATGCATGATGATGATAAAAGGTATTTCGAATGAACTAGACCAATTCAAAATTTATATTGCATACAATAAATTGTATGTCCTTGCGAACAATTGGTATAGTTTCTTTTGGACACTAGTATACATACAATCAAATGTTGCACAACGTAAAGAAATATATTTGTATCCAGGAGTCAAATAAAGCAAATCAATATCAGTGAAAACTTAAAGTAAACTGACAAATGACTCCAACCTTTTGTTAATTTTGTACTTAAATGACAAAATATGTTACTCTAAAAAGAAATAAAATCGTTTTTTAATCGAAATACGCAGTTGACATAGGATATTATCGAAATAATATTTAAGAATTTTGACTGGTTTAAAAGTTTACGGTAAGACAAATGTAAGGGGAACAACTCCGTTTAGCTGATGACGTCATTGGATCGCAGGCCGCCATCCTACAATAGAATTTAGAGCACAAAAATGGCAGAATACGAAGAATTTGAAGAAAGTCTGTACGTTGTCGGCGTCCAGCCCTTCCAGTTCAAGCCAGAACACACCGTTCAACCCGATAAGATGAATGCCGTGGGTAAGCCGACGGCAGTTGCTTGTATACATGAACGTTTTTCGGCGAAACTTAGTATTGGCCTGATTTTTACACTTTCCGGCAATATCTTAGCAGATAAAAATATACATATTGATTCCTTGTTTGTTAAGAACTCTACTGGATACTAACAACACGGGATATTATTTACAGAGAAATTGCAGAAAAAGTATGCCATTTTTTCGACAAAATATTTCATTTGAAGATTCGGCTGCAAATATCCTTTTTTATTACCAAATCTAAAATATTTAAAATATTCCATAATAAAGTTCAATTATTTCCCTGTAATTATTTGAAACCACAGCTTCCAATTCTCTTTCTCTAGAAAGATATTTACTTTTAAACTTGGTACGTCGTGGTGATTTTGGTAATGACAACGGCCGTAAACCCTAAAATATTGGTACAGTTGAATGCAGTTTCGTCAGTGGATTGGATAACGTTAACGGCCGTCAAGTGAACTTATTTCCAACGTCGCTGTTGTCTGCTTTATGCATAAAGTTTATCAGTGTATAGTGTTTACAAATCTAAGCTACTCCTTGTTGTGTATAGATCAAGATAAATATTGAAAAGTATGTTTACCTAAAGAAAAACATTTATAACAAAACAACTTATTTCCAGGTTGTATATATTAATTTATGTTTTGTTGTTGATGCAATTTTAGAATTGTAATAATTTTAAGTATTCCATTATTTCGTACACTTGTTAAAGAGAACTACAAGCGTCTGTACACATTCAAATGCAATACAATATAATATTTTATCTATCTTTGTACAAATCCTTACATCATTTACTATGAACTTAACGAACTTGAAATTTAGTGCACTTGCACACCCGCCTGCAGACGAGAAAAGATTTTGCACTATTTTTTTTTTCAGCTCGAACTTTATCTAGGGACGAACCATACAGAGTACGTAATATTATAGTTTTAAAATTCGGAAATAAATGTTATTATTCTTCATTTTCATTTAGTAGCCATAACTCTTTAAGAATACTCGAAGCGGTCTTGATTTACTTCTGATTTATAAATGAAATGATATAGTCTAGACAACGAAATTAAGTAACATTCAACACTGAATGAAGTATTTGAAGTTCTTTTGCTTCGTATAGACGTATATGTAACAGACGAAAAACAACAATTTTTATGCGACTACGTTTATATATCATTGTCGTCACATCTGCTTCGGTGACAATACGGCTCAGACGCCAGGGTCATATCTCTAGAATACAGTCTAAATATAAGGATTCGTAATCTCTGTCAGATCAAACTCAATTTGTAAAACAGTAAGTATCTCAAAACTCGTAAATATGGCGTTTTCAACTGACTCTGACTTGCTGTTTAAGGAAAAAAATATACAACAAAATTGGCAATGTGCGCATTAAAAAAAAAAAACATCGGTCGAATCATGATGCAATAAAAACATTTAATTATGTTCTCAAGACCAGTTTTAATCATTGTAGAGACAAAACCAATTTTCACTTGACGGCCATTAACTTTATCCAATCAACTGTCGAAACTCCATTCGACTGTACCAATATTTTAGGGTTAACGGCCGTAAATATCTTTCTAGAGAAAGCGAATTGGAAGCTGTGGTTTCAAATGTACAAACTAGTATGAAACCTAACAACTTCCCCTCATGAAATGGTCATAACAGTTATGATGGAATTTTTATATTCTTTCTATCTACATACGAAAAGTAATAAAAATAACCTTAGCCTATTGGTCATTTTGAGTCATTGTCGCTTCCTTCGTCGCCAATATTTTTTCTCTAACATAAAAAAGCGCAGTTTGTTTTAATCGCTCAATGCATACTATGTATTTCGTTATCATGTGAATATAAAATGTTTTGCTTTTGTTTCCAAGACATTGAAACATTCATATTTATTAATTTATCCAAAACAAAGGTGAAAAAATGACTGTTTCACAAAAATATAGTCTGACGGCTAAAATGAATACTGTTTTTCTTACAAGTCATGTACAGTGTATTGTCGGAATAAAAAAAATATGGAATTTGACATTTGTAAACATTTTAACGAAAAACTATTTGGATACAATGTCGCAGACAAAAAAAGACACTATTGACATAATTTAGACAGTGCAGAAATTATACTATTCGGTAATAGATAAATATTTGTTCGACCCTTGAACGTAAATGTCATTTTACGAGTATGAATTGCCTCTGCGTCCACTGTATGTTCATTTTGTACTTTCATATAACCAGCGATATGTTAAGACAAATATAGAACTCAGTCAGATTAAAATAGAAACAAACGGCCGTAACTAACGAATGTGTTACTTTTAAGTGAGAACAATCAAGATTAATTATGTTCAATTCAAAGACATAACAAGCTAATAAAGATAAAGTGAAGGCGTAACGTTTACGCATTGTAATTTTCATCTTTAACAAAGTTACTTAATATGTATGTTTTATGTTATTCTTCTTTTATAAAGTCAAATTGGGTTAACCAGCTATTTATATTATGTCACTTTTTGAAAAAGTAAATGCCATACAAACATCATCATAAAAACGAACACTTAAGCGATGATAAACAACATAGAATATTGCTATATCATTTTGTATGCTTTACCTTTTGTTGTTTTTTTTTCAAATTTATTACAAAATTTAATATTAAATCTATAAAGTAATCGCGTTATTGACGTTATAAGTAATTACGTTCCAAAATATAATTCTTTTCTCAATCTATTATCATTCTGTAGATACCAAAAATTCGTAAAATGAACGACATCATGTTTCCCGATTATTAAGAGATTATGGAAATCGCTTACACTGTGGGGTCTCGATAACTAAAGCATTATGCTAAACCCATTTTTATCCATTTTTAAACTCTTATGAGGCACTAAGGCTGTCACATCCCTTTTTTCAAGTGAAGTTATGAAGATACTTTGCTTATTTTTTAGTACAATAAGTTTAATAAAAAAATTATTTTTTATGAGACGAACTACTTACATGTGGCGTCGATTTCTGTAAGAAAGTCTGTGAATTCTTACATTGGTTATTAAGTCATATTTTGTCTGCCGGTTTGATAAATATGTGTGAAATGCAGCTTATGGAAAGGTGAAATATGCATATCAGGAATTGCCACATTCAGAAAAAAACAGCCTTCCCACACAGTCAAGAAGAAGAGAGGGGGAGAGAGCATGGTTAATAAAATAATCAGTTTCAAAAAGGACGCCACTAACAAAAAAACAAAAATGAGAACCCGAGGGGTTACCGCCTTGGAACGGTCAGTGGCAAATCAAATTGCCACTGGGGGTTTAAACCAGGTTCTAGGGTGCACCAACCTCACACTTGCCCCAACAGGTTCTCGTATCACAAGACAAGTACAAATTGTCTTGGTGAAATAACTCCAACCCACCCATCAGCTCAACATTGTTGTATGCAAAAGCATACAAACATAAAAACATAAGAAGCTTATAGCATTGCAAAGCCGAAGGGCGGGTACTCAATGATCTTTCCGAGACCAGAGCATCTGGAGTAAAATCAGCAAGAACACGATGACAGGGATAAAAGAAACAAATCGAGCTTCTAGGTTCTTTTAAGAAAAGATTTCCCCATTAACCTTCATAAACTCTTAAACCCCTGCCACCGTCGTGCAATCAAAGAGGTAAGCATAATGATCAACTGTAGAAGGGTTAATCACTAGGCCTGCAGAGCGCTGTAAAATATCATGTTGGTAACCTTTCTTTTTAAATTTACAGATGGTTTTTACGAATAACCGGGAGAAATTAACACTGCCTTTTATCTTTTTAAGTTTATAAATTAAATCTCCATAAAAAACTGGTTGTGAAATACCTTGTTGCAAAAGTGATTTTAAACTGCATTTGTATTTATGAATTAAATCTGGGTATCGGCGATAAAACTTGCAAAAGGTTTTCCTTAATTTGTGATACCGATAACCTTGTTTTAAAAGTTTTTCTGTAATGCAAAGATTACGTTCATTGAAATCATTAACATTGTTGCAAGCTCTTGAAAAGCGAACAAGCTGTGAGATATAAACCCCATAAGATGTTGCACGGGGAACATCGCCGTCTAAAAACGGAAAATTTACTATATTAAAATTAAAATCATCTCTTTTATCATACATTTTAGTAGTGACATAACCATTTTCAATGGACAGATTTAGATCGAGAAAGTTTGCTTGCTTTTCTGAAGTGTTCGCTTTGTTAAGTTGTAGTTCTTTAGGATAAATCTTATTAACAAGTAATGGAAAATGGTTATTGTCTATATTTAATAAATCATCAAGGTACCTCGAGGTGTTGTTAAAAGCTGTAATTATATCATCTTGATGTTCAGTAGAAAGAGATAACATAAAGTCTCTTTCATAACAGTATAAAAACAGATCAGCAACAAGGGGTGCACAATAAGTACCCATTGGGATGCCTATTACTTGTTTATAAATAGAGGTACCGAATCTAACATAAATATTATCTAGTAAGAAAGTTACCGACTCTATAAGGTCTTGACAAGTCCATAAGGTATAATTATCATAAGAACCATCTGTAAAAAATGCCCTATGTTCATTACAAGCGATGAAGGCTTTATTCTCTCTAGCAAACGTTTTTTCAATGAGACTGGTTAGTTTGTCTCTTATTAAATTATGAGGGAGCGAAGTGTATAATGTTGAGAAATCGTAAGTAGACAAACAGAACGCCCGATAATTATTTGATTTAAGCTTATTCAAAACGTCATTTGAATTCTTAATCGACCAAAATAATTTTTTGCCAGAAGTTTCAAAAACCTTATCACAATACCTAATTACGTGTTCTTTTATAGCTGTAAGACAAGATGTTAAGAGCACAGATAATTTAGTAGTAGTGCAAGAACTAGAGTTAGCAATAAATCTTGCTTTATACGGTGTTTTATGCACTTTAGGTAACCAATACATAGTAGGTACTTTGTCTTGTTTCGGCTCAATACTGATTCTAAATTTTGTAATTTGTAGAGTGTGTGCAGTAACAATATCACTCTCAGATGAAGAAGTCAGTATATAAGCATTAGTGCTGTTCAGTTCTTCAGTTTGAATATTAATATAGTGTATTCGTCACACTATAATTACATTATTAGAAGCCTTATCAGCAGGTGTTAAAACAAATCTGTTATGAAAGTCTTGAATTCCTTTTTTCAAATGACGAAAGTTAAAACGAGGTCGAGGTGGTAATAAAGCAATGTTTCTTTCATAAAATGATATACGGGTGTCAATTATTTTGAATATGTGTTTTTTCCAGTTAGAAAGTGCATTAGGCTCGGCATGTTCTCTTTTGCACCATTTATTGCAAAATAAGTTCAAAGACTCGGCAATTTCTGCACGGCATGCATTAAAGTCAATTTTGGATGATATTCTATATTTGGGACCTTTAGAAATTAAATTACGAATTCTAGAGTCTTTGATTAAATTAAGATTACCGGTAACAATATGACCGGCAGGCTTATAGCAATATTTAGAAGTTAAACAATCTCAAGATTTTGGTGTATTTTCAATGATCTGTAAATCCGATGTAATTTTATTGTAATTAAAAATTGTATTTCTAGTTGGTTTGTTGTATTTATAACAAACCATAGGCGATTCAGTATTCTTAAAATAAATAGGAACAGCCGATTGAACTGTATTATCTTTAAATATACTAGGAAGGTCAATATGGAGACGTAACTGGAGATTACAGTCAACGAATTTAAAAAAAAATGTAAATTTCAAATGTGTTAGAAACTTTTCGATTGTTTAGGCACTTTTTTGCCAAAATTATGCTAAATGAGTAAAATATTTTTTTAACTGTGCTTTCTGAACTGGCACATGTTTTACATAAATGAACATTTGTAATATCGTATTAAGCAATGTTTAGAGGAAAAGAGCAGATCAACATGTTACGTAATCAATATAAAGCAGGGTAATTGTCTAATTCCTGATTGGATATACGGACATTGTTTAACAGCTTCATGTTTCAACATATAGCTACATAACATTAATATAAATTACATTTAAACCCTCCCATATTTTTATTCTGGATATTTTTTCAATCAAAACATTTTTTTAAAAAGGTGGTAAAAGAAGTGAAAGTGGTCGTTTGAAATTTTTGTGTTGTGTTTGTTTGCTATGGGGTAAGGTCTGTTTCATTCATGTTCTTAATAAAGGTCAAGCGAATATTTTGTACAAATTTGGAAATAAACTAAGTTTTGGTATTAATTATGCAAGTTTTTTAAAATAAATTTAATACACAATATGTTTATCATGTTTGTGGTATTTCATTTGGCTATTAAGACAAAAAGTAATAGTAGCCATTAATGTGGAGGGCGACACTTTGCGAAATTTCGAATTCCTTTTTAAAAAGTTGGTTTACTTACTAGGTATTTATTGACGATGACTCCAGCAAAAAAAAAAACGTTTTTCAATTATTCAAATAATTGTTCAGATATTAAGTTTCAAAGTTAGCAATCAACGCCAGTTTTCTAAAGTGACGTCAACGGCGACGAGGCTGGATGAAAATTGGGATTTTCAATTTCATATATTCTTAAATTATGAATTGGCGCTCAAAATAACTTTTCGGTGGTATAAGATTAAAATATTGTGACCAATTTTGATACCCTTATTTTTCGTTTAACGCCGTATTCGCGTTTAAAAGGAAGTCGAGTTTTGCCTTTTTTTGTGTCAACTTTTTCCAAATTGTGAACAATTCTTGAATGAATCTTTTGATTTTTTACTTTAAAAGTAGGACAAACGAAATTCCAATCGAATAAGCGATTAAAATTTGAGGGAAATAACACCAGACGGATCATCACAGACATTAAAAAGAAATTCGAAAATTTGCAGTGTCGCGTTCCACCTTAAAACTGAAAAAAACGTATGGTGTTTCTATAACCTATGAAGAACATTCACATATTTAAAATGTTCACATTTAAATTATTTTACTTTAGATTTTCATATATGTTTACGACGTATGTCTCCTTTTTCTGCGATAACGTGTGTATTTATCAAAAAACGTAATTATCAAGACGCACAAATTATAAACGCGTGGAGTTTCTATCACTTATGATGAAATAAATTAACTTTCTCCAGTCTAAATTTGACAGACGTCTCAAAAGTGACATTAGTGGAATACGATGAAGGCTTATAATTTCGAAACGGCTAAATATACTAAAAAGGTAAGCATATATTCAAATTAGGCATTTGCTCAATTATGTGTATGCAAATTTCGTAATGTAACTCGAAAAAAATGAGGACGCGTTCTCCCGTAATTTTCCGTTCCTTTGTTTTCAAAATATATTAATTAATGTCACATTATAGCTTATTAGTCAAATATAATCATTTAAGATGGTTAACAGAGGTCGTTTCGTTAAGAAAGTCATTATATGATAATGATAGTATGAAAAGCTACAGGTTTGAAACCAATCAACCAAGCAACAGACAAACCATATACATGTATATCCATTACTTAAATCAATATTTGATCAACTTTTTCATAAATTCAGAGAAATTTTCCAATTAAACTTTTAAAATGATTCCTTTGTCACTTGAATAAAATAGAATTTTTTTTTTTTCAATGTGTGTATGTAGACCAATTGTGTGTTCTGGTATCAGTTAATTCATTCAATACCAAGTATTTATCGCTTGTAAATGCATTTAGGTATATATCTTTATATCTTGGTGAGCTTTTGCATGCAGCATTGTTGAGTTGATTTGTGGATTGAAGTAAATTAACCAAGAATATGTGTTTGTTCATACAAGAACATTTTGGGGCGAGTGTTTGGCTGATGCATCCTAGGACCTGGTTGAAACACCCAGTGGAAAAAATGAAATATGCATATCAGGAATGGCCACATCCAGCATACACAGCCTCCCCACACAGCCAAAAAGTATAGAGGAAAAGAGAGCATGGTATATAATCAGTCTTAAAATGGACGCCACAAACAAGTGGATTTTTTTTTGCCACTGGCCGTTTATATATCTTATTGTCGTTAATTCATGGCGTTTTCCTTTTTAAATAATTGTAGTATAAAGTAATGTTCTGTTCTTATAGCCTATTAGACAAGTAAACGTTTCTTTGTTGAAGAAATGGATCAACTTTGCAATATTATCAGGGATTAAAGTGTTGTCAGTGTGTCAATATTGTCCTTAAACACATCTCATATTTAAAGCAGAGATTATGAAGTCTTATTAGATAACAACACTTAATCAAGGATGGCCTAACTCTTTAAATACTTTTTATACGTTAAGAATTAAAGACTGAATACTTTGCAGAAAAAATGGTATTTTAATTGCCTCGGTCAGTGTATTGATCATAATTATACTACGCTTCCTCTGAAAAAAAGTACATCATCCACATAAACTTCACCTACATCCCACTTACTGTTGTTCTGCATTGATCACAGTGCTCTTGACGCCGTGTATAATAAATTATAGAAATAGATGAAAAGGGAACTTTAAAAGCCACCGAACACGACAAATATGAAAATATTGCATGCTCGGTTTGATTGAGTCTGTTTATGGGCAGTAATTGAAATGCATAAAACTGCCCATGCCGCCTTGCCCCGGATTGAACGCACCTCAGTATTTACACAAATAACCAGTACAATTTCGATCAATCCTAAACGATGGTAAACATGTGGCCGTTAACATGGCGCCTTCAATGCGGTATTTTTATATTTATACCATTCCATGTTCAGCGGATTATGGTCCCCAGATAGACGAATGGGTTTGCAGTAAACGTGGATTTACAATTTCCGGAAGTTTAGTAAACAAAATAGAATTTTGACAGGGGATCTGAAATATTAATCCTGCATATCACAGACAACGCCAAAGACAAAATTTACCTTGGAGGTGATTGAACAATATCCGAATCTATATTGGCTGGAAAATTGAAACAGCCCATGTCAAAATCCATCGGCCGAAATATTAAAACAAACTTAAGATAATTTTAGAAGTGCTATTAACATATCACATACGTATCGTGCTCAACGACCGTCAACGGACATAATTGATAACAGCACTGATTGAATGTACGGGAAGACATGTTAAAGCCGGAACAAACAACGATACTGTGATATTGAAATTGGTGGAAAAGGGAACTCTGAAAGCCTTAGAACACGACAAGTATGAAAATATTGCGTCGGTTTGATTGAGCCTGTTCATGAACAGTAATTGAAATGCATATTACTGCCAACGCCGCCTGGCCCGGATTGAGCGCAACTCAATAATTACACTAATAAACAGTACAATGCTGACCATTCAAAACGATGATGTGCATATCGCGGTGGGCATGGTATCTTTAATGCAGTAATTTCAGATTAATACCATTCCATGTTCAGCGGCCTATGGTCCTCAGAAAAAAAAATGGGTTTGCCCTTAACGAGAAAACAATGGGCGGGACTAAACAAAATAGAAATTTGACTGATTTTGTTTATCAAAACTGTAACCAGAGCCCTAGAGAAAAATCAGCGAGAACGCGATGACTGTAATAGCAGAAACACATGGAGATTTTAGGGTGTTTTAAGATTTCCTTATAAACCCTATTTAACTCTTAAACCTCGGCCACCGTCGTGAAAGCAATGAGGTAAGAATATAAGGATCAACTGTAGTTAGTTTTATGACCAGGTATGCAGTGGGTTGTAAAATATCATACTGGTACCCTTTCGTTTTGAAAGTTCAGCTTGTCTTCATAGGTAATGAAGGACATAGAGAGTGAGGTATATGAAGTAGAAACATAAAAACTTGACAAACTAAACGCCTGAAAATTATTTGATTTAAGCTTTGTTTAAACGTAACCTGAGCTTTAATTGACCAAAAACGATTTTTCTCAATACCTAATTGTATGTTTTATGGCTGTAAGACAAAAAGCTAAGCGATAATTAAGTAGTTGTGAATGTTTTTGTCCATTTTAGGCAATCAATACAAAGTAGGAACCTTACCTTGGTTTGGCTAAACGCTGATTCTAAACTTTGCAATGAAGAAATTAATTAAATGTGTAAAAAAAATGAAATATGCATATCAGAAATGGCCACATCCAGCAAACACAGCCTCTCCACACAGCCAAAACGTAGAGACTATTAAGCTCTTCAGTTTGAATATGAATATACGTCACGCTTAAATTGTACTGATCAAAAATGAAAACTTGTACTTGTTTTCTGACACGAGAACCTGTTGGGGCAAGTGTGAGGTTGGTGCACCCTAGAACCTGGTTTAAACCCCCAGTGGCAATCTGTTTTGCCACTGACCGTTCCAAGGCGGTATCCCCAAAGGTTCTCTTCTTTGTTAATTGTTTGTGGCGTCCTATTTGAATTGACATACATAATATAAATGATGCGCTCTCTCTCTCTTCCTCTCTTCTTTTTCGCTGCGTGGGGAGGCTGTGTTTTTTGAGTGTGGCGATTCCTGATATGCATATATTGCTTTTTTGACAAGAATAACA
Source organism: Corbicula japonica (assembly GCA_038501625.1). Classification (NCBI taxonomy): domain Eukaryota; kingdom Metazoa; phylum Mollusca; class Bivalvia; order Venerida; family Cyrenidae; genus Corbicula; species Corbicula japonica. Next base: position 78,545 of record JAZAYU010000835.1, read on the forward strand.
TGGAAAACTCCTATTACACGAATGTTGTCAGTGAATGCAAATATCTGGAGGAATTTGATCAACAATACGTATATCTTAGATATTGTCGGTTCAGTATCTTTCGTATTTAAAAAAAGACACAAGGAAAAAATTACTTATTTGAAATTAACTTCTTAATTTGACAGTCAAATAATCTGTTAAGACTATTATGTAAAAAATATCGAGCTTTATCATTATTTAGGAAAGAGGAGATAATCTTGACTACTGTGTAAAAATAAAAATATCTTCCCGTTTTATCAAATGTCCAGATATTTGCAAATACCACAACTAAATGAAAAATAAAATATAATCACTCAACAAAATATTTTAATTGAAAAACAGTAAATTTTCATTTTGTTCAGTATAAATAAATTTATTTGAAGCGTTATCAGCTGGTGCATTCTCAAACGAGTGTGACGGTTTCTTTAACTTATTTGTGGTTTTCAGGTGTGTAATTTGTCAGTCTGCAAAACATGTGACTAACATATTTAACAACGATATGGTAGCCGTGTAAACAACATGTTGACAGAGAAATAGCGTTTATAAACTGCAAGTTATAATTGGTCGAAGTCTTAATGTTGATACCATCAATAGACGTCTGGAAAACTGCAAAAATCCATTTGCATCTGGTTAAGAGCAGAAATCTTACAGAAGTATTAAAGTGTTGAAAAAAATAATGGCGTTGAACTTAATCAATCATTGTATCAACATTGTATCAAAATGATATTTATTTTAAAAAGAAGGTAATAACTGCTTTTATTACATGTGTTACTAAAAATAGTAACAAATAATGACCAAAATGCCCGGGTACTTTGGATGATATAGGGCGGGCCGAAAACCTGATATCGCGGGCCGAAAACCTGATATCGCGGGCAGAAATCCCGTATCACGAATTTTTGCACGTGGTAACCATTGATACAGGATTTAACTGTTACATTTCAAGATGGCGACGATTAAATCGATCGAGTCCCATTCAAGTCTTTTGGAGCTAGATGCAAGAAGTAGCATATTAAAAATAGAACTTGCTTGCTCTAACATGAGACATATTCTGAGAGCGATAAAAAGGCAAGAGAAACATGGAGAAATTGTACAAACCTGGAGACAACCAAGAACAAAAATTACTGTATTTCCAGAATCATGTTCCTTCATAATTCCTTAAGGCTTTATGCATATTCATCTTTGATACAAGTTATGTCTTCATTATGTTTTTGTTGAATTGAAGCTCGCAGCAGCGGTATGAGAATGAAACACTCGCAAATAACAGTCTGTACATACCCATACCGCTGTAAAACACTTCCAGAATACACATTTTCACAATCTCATATCCAGCACAATTTTATCAAATCGTTCGAAGACATAATCACTTAAAACAAAATGAAACTAAAAAATCAACTCTGTTACAGTTTGAAAATGTAAACAATCTTTAATTACGTCACAAAACTCTAAATGACGTAGTAGCGAAAGCATTCATCGTGACGTAGTTAATTAACGAATAGACAAGTGCTCAGTTAATTTATGAATTACAGAGCATAAAAATGGGAGACTTTGACATCAGCCCGGCACATGTAATACAAAGGTTATAAACCGGTGTTCAAGGGCCGGGAGGTGATATCGGCCCGACAGAGCAACATAGGCTCTCGAGCTAAAGCTCTCGGGCCAATATTGCTCTGTCGGGCCGATATCACCTCCCGGCCCTTGAACACCGGTTAATAACCTATAAATAATGATTAAAAACTACGTAGTATGTACATTAAAAAAGGTAATAATATTATACG
>JAZAYU010000835.1:80837-142268 GCA_038501625.1 Corbicula japonica
AAGCTTGAATCAATTCCGTCCAATAAAGAATGAAGGGTTGCAATCACAACAAAATAAAATAATGGCCGGGGTCATTTTACTATAGGGGATCAGTTCACAACGTCACACCGGCGTAACATTTCAAGCAATCTGAGTATACACTTCCATTCTTTCTACTACTGTGATATTTCACACTTGTTTAGAATCAGTGTTGAGCCGAAACAAGACAAAGTACCTACTATGTATTGGTTGCCTAAAGTGCAAACTCCAGTTTTTGTACAACAACAAAATTATCCGTGCTCTTAAAATCTTGTCTTACAGCTATCAAAGAACATGTAATTAGGTATTGCGAAAAAGTTTTTGAAACCACTGGCAAAAATTTATTTTGGTCTATAAAAATTCAAATGACGTATTGAAGAAGCTCTAATCAAATAATTTTCATGCGTTCTGTTTGTCTTGTATTGATTTTTCAACTCTGTATACTTTTCTCCCTCAATTTAATAAGAGACAAGCTAACCAGTCTCATTAAAACACATTTGCTAGAGAAAATAAAATATTTATCGCTTGTAATGAACATATGGCATTCTTTACAAATGGTTCTTATGATAATTTTACTTCATGGACCTGTTAAGACCATATCCAGGCGCTCATATTTTTATTGTATTATATTTATTTGGTATTTGGTACCTCTATTTATAAACAAGTAATAGGCATTCCGCTGGGTACTAATTGTGCACCCCTTGTTGCTGATCTGTTTTTATACTGTTATGAAAGAGACTTTATGTTATCTCTTCCTACCGAACATCAAGATGATATTATTACAGCTTTAATCAACACCTCGAGGTACACTGATGATTTATCAAATATAGATAATAATCGATTTCCATCACTGGTTAACAAGATTTATCCTAAAAAATTACAGCTTTATAACGCGAACACTTCGGAAAAGCCAGCAAACGTTCTTGATCTAAATCTGCCCATTGAAAATAGTAAGTCACTACTAAAATGTATGATAAAAGAGATGATTTTTATTCAAATATAATAGTATATTTCCGTTTTTTGACGGCGATGTTCCTCGTGCACCATACATCTTACGGGGATTATATCTCACAGCTTGTTCGCTTTTAAAGAGCTTGCAACGATGTAAATAATTTCTATGAACGTTATCTCTGCATAACAGAGATACTTTTAAAACAAGGTTATCGGTATCACAAATTAAGGAAAACCTTTGCAAGTTTTGTCGCCGATACCCAGATCTAATTCATAAATACAGGTGCAGTTTAAAATCACTATTAGGTATCTCGCAGCCACTTTGGAGAGTTAATTGATAAAATTAAGAAGATAAAAAGCAATGTTAATATCTCCCGGTTAATCGTAAAAACCATCTGTAAATTTGAAAAGAAAGGTTACCAACACGATATTTTACAGGCCTGGTGATTAAACCATCTACAGTTGATCATTATGCTCACCTCTTTTGTTGCACGACGGTGGCAGGGGTTAAGTGTTTATGAAGGTTTATGAGGAAATCTGTTCTTAAAAGAACCTTAAAGCTCGGTTTGTTTCTTTTATCCCTGTCATCGTGTTCTTGCTGATTTTACTCCAGGAGGTCTGGTCTCGGTCAGAAAATCTAGTACCCGCCCTTCGACTTTCAATGCTTCTTATATTTTATATGTTTGTGTGCTTTTGCATGCAACATGGGTGGGTTTGAGTTATTTAACCAAGACAACTTTTAACTTGTTTTGTTATACGAGAACCTGTCGGGGCAAGTGTGAGGTTGGTGCATCCTAGAACCTGGTTTAAACCCCCAGTGTCAATTTGTGTTGCCACTGACCGTTATAAGGCGGTGCTATTTGAATTGACATACTTTTAACAAACATACTCTCTCTCTCTCTCTCTCTCTCTCTCTCTCTCTCTCTCTCTCTCTCTCTCTCTCTCTCTCTTCCTCTCTTCTTTTTCGCTGCGTGGGGAGGCTGAGTTTTGTGAGTGTGGCGATTCCTGATATGCATACATTACTTTAAAAAATGAAATATTCAAACAGGCTGTAATTTCCTTAAAATGCTTTAAGTACCACACGCCGCTAAACAAGGAATGGTATTACTATGAAACTATCGATTGAAGGTTCCATGTTCACCGCCATATGCATTCCATCGTTTGGGATGGATCAAAATGGTACTTTTTAATGGTGTAAATATTAAGCTGCGCTCAACCCGGGTCTAGGCGGCGTGGGAGTAATATGCATTTCCATTTCTGTCCATGAACAGGCTCCATCAAATCGAGCATGAAATATTTTCATATTTGTCGAGTTCCATTTTATCTATTTTCTTGCAGAACAATTCAAGGGCGGCATAGAATTTTCTGACTTTTTTTTTATTTCTTTAAAACCTGCCATAAAAGCTTATTGCAAACCTTTGCCTATACTGGTAATATGTTGGTATTTTAATTGTTTGTTTTTTTATTTATCCACGCCAGGCAAAACAAGCAGAAAATGAACTGTGCTTAATGTGCTCACATAGCAGTCTTCTGGAAATAAAGTAATACAAACAGAGTCTACTTCCAGTATAAAATTAAACTCTCGATGTAAATGCTGTTGCGTTTTGTTGATATTGAGCACAGGTTTCATCTCATCCTTTGAGAGATTGTTGAACATGTTTGTATTTTTCAATCGTACTTCAAAACGCAAATTTCCCTGACATTTGCGTTATTTAAGTTTGAATAATTCAAACAGTCTTTTCAGAATAAGTTATTTGACTAAGTTAAAATCATCTATGTTTGCCTCTTACATACAAACATGTGTTAACTCAAAACTATATGCAGTACAGTTTCGAACCAGTAGATTACCGTTAAGATCTTTATTGATTGACATGAATTTAAACTCAAAATTAATATTGTTTAAAAAAGCAACACCCCTTGATTTGCTGCTGAAGTTGCTAAAATACCATTTAAATCCCAATTGATCTCTTTATCGGTAAAATGGGTGTTTTTGCTTCGAATTTGTCATACTTACAAATGTATAAACACATGCTCTATTTTCTGTTTCGCTTCGTGGATAGGTTTTGATTTGTGAGTGTTGCGATTCATGATATGCGTTTGTCTAAGGCGTATTTATTAATTTCTTTTATAAATACGACAATGCACATCTATCCTTTCTTTACATTATTGATAATCTGGAGCTCGTACGCGATTACGTATGACAATAGTTACACAACTATAAGTATGTTTGAACATAAATGACTCCACGAGTCTGACAAAAGATTGTAAAATGTTTTAGATTATAAAAACTCTGGAAGGTCAGTAATTTGTTGATTAAATACTTGTTATAAATCTTGGAACAAATATTGAGAACTGATATATATTCTGGGTATCGAGTAAAGGTGGGAGGTGACGGAAAACGGTACAAATCCAAATAATTAAATATCCTGCTCATCCGTTTTCTTTTCTTAAGTGTTCGTAGATAGAGACGAACAAAGAATTAAAACGCGCTTAGCTTAGAGGGCATATCATGCTGGTTACGATCATGTGAAACCACGTGTCAAGGATGAACAGTCTCTTTACCACTCGAGCCAAGGTTAAGCCATTAACGGAATATTTAAATCAACTTACTTCATGCTTATAAATTAATGTTTTCTCATGACCACGGGTTTGGTCTCTTCAGCATTTAACGAGAAAAATTGCTTGTGAGGGAGATTTATACGTTCAAGAGTTGTTTTAATGTTTGAATGTTTTGTTGGTAAAAGGAAAGTTCAAATTTACATATATGTATTTCAAGGTCGAAATGAAGCTGATAACTGGTTGGGTTCTTGGAAAAGGACCGTGTGGACAAACCTGTACAACGAAAGACGTTGGCAGATCTACAATAACTACACGGCAAAAAATGCTGCACGGTGACCCAAGCTGGTTAGGGACATTTAAAGGAGGAGAACGACAGTTAATAGACTTGAATCCTACCGTATTTTCCAATTACACAGAACATGTGCTGGCAATAAGTGAAACTCAAATGTGGGAGCAAGATATGATGAAAACATTCTTTGAACTAACGGAAGATTCCAGTCAATTTTGGTAGGTATTTCATATGAATGCACACAAACACAAGAATCTATATTACTACTTTGCGAGATATATAAATATAAAAGACTTTTTTGTTAATATAAACTACATATTTTAGTAAAATATTTATATTTGTGTATACTTACGAGTACTGTACTGAATATATCTCTCATTTTGAAAAACAAGGCAATATGCGTTCCGATATTTACAACACTAAGACAACTCCTATTCCCACAGAGCGCAAAAGCAGACAGGAAAAGACAATGTGTTGAAAAAAATGAGCAATTTCAAATAATAATACCACACTCAATTAACATGCATGAAAACCTGTATCGTCAGTGGCAAAACGGGTTTATTTAAACCAGGTTCTAAGGCGTATCTGCTTCATACTTGACAAACAGATCCTTATAATTATGAACAAATAAGTACTAGTTGTCTTAATGTAAGTCCAACCCTCTTATAAGGAGAAGGTGTTGTTGTTGTTGTTTTGAATACTCAAATTTCTCAAACACAAATCGATATATAGCAGCGATAGGAAATGGGTAGACTGAAAAATATTTAAAAAATAGAACATTCGTTTAAGACTTGCCATTTGGTTTACAACCGGCTAGGTTTCTTCGTGTTTGGTCTTGATTACTTTTAACATTGCATTTCAGGTACGAGGGTCATTCATTTCAACAATTGCCTTTACAGAGGTCAACGACTAGAAACGAAAATTGGTGGAACTTGATAGCGAAAATAAAATCGGAAATTCGTGACGACACCGGTCTAGCCAATCACTGTCCTCGTGCTTTTGCCAAGCCCATATACAGGTAAAACGTAATCGAAACAATAAGACTGTTATCAATAAAAAGGGAAATTTGAAAGCCACCGAACACGACAAATATGAAAATATTGCAGGCTCGGTTTGATTTAGCCTGTTCATGGAGTAAATTGAAATGCATTTACTGCCCACGTCGCCTAGCCTAGGGTTGAGCACAACTCAATATTTACACCAACAAATAAGTAGTATGTTATGCAAAGTATGGCGGTGAATATAAAAAACTTCAATGCGTGTTTCTTTTCAGAATAATACCAATCCAATTTCAGCGGCGGATGGTCCATAGATAACATAATGGATATGCCCTTAACGAGAAAACAATGGATAGAACAAAACAGAATATTTTATAAATCCTGCATATCACAGACAGACAATGCCAAAGGAAACGTTTGAAAAAAGCAGGAAGTATATCCATGGGGTGATTGAACAATATCCAAATTTATACATAGTATCACATGTATTTGCTTAGTTATTGAAATCACCCTTTTTTAAACTTGTCGAGAATTTTAATTAAAAGTAATTTTAGAAGAACTATTAACATAGAACACCACTATCGTGTTCAACGACCTACATAGGGCGTAACTGATAACAGTTAGCTAGGTAGAGTTTGTATTTTGATTTAAATAAAACAATTTCAATACTCGGTTCATCTCTGTGTCTCTTTGCTTTGTATGTTTCAACTTTCTTATATTTCTATTTCGAGTTTTAAAACGGGAGGTTTCAATATCCCAGCCTATAAAGATTTTGATATTGTTCGAATACACAAAGGATATACTACTTGCTTGTTTTTACTTTTCGCGTTCTCTGTGATATATGTTTGATTTATGTTCTCAGATACCCCGTCATTTATGTTCAGTTCTAGTTATTGTGTTCTCATTTATGGCAAATACATATGTAGGGACAATATTCTGCGCTTAAATCTTTTTTTTTTCAGCGTAACATGGAACGGTATTATCTAAAATTACAGCATCAATGGTTCTATATTTACCAACATACAGGCTCAATTAAACCGAGCCTGCCATATATTTATATTTGTTGTGTTTGGTGGCTTTCGAATTTCCATTTTCATGTATTGAAACATTACGTAGAAGCTACATCCGTTGTTTTGTATTGCTGCAATCGAATTTTTGTTGTTTATAAACAGGTGATCTCGTCAAAGTAAAGTTCGTAGACTACCTACCTTTATCGCATGGCATTCCAATTAGCTGCATATGTTTTATTTGATCTTAGGCTTTTGTATGCAAGTTTGAGTCGTTGATCGGATTAAAGTAAAAAGGTGAAAAATGCATAGCAATGATCGCAAAATAATTTTCAGAAAAAACAGCCTTCCCACACAGTCAAGAAGAAGAGAGAGGGAGAGAGCATGGTTAATAAAATGACCAGTTTCAAAAAAGACACCACTATAGGTCGACCAAGCTAAATTGGCGATGTTTACAATTATTTATAGAATGTAAACACGGTGAAGGCAAATTTACACTAAAAGTACTATTTTGTCTGTTTATATCACATCGTCCTGAAAGCTCAGTGGTTAACGCGCCTGGCTTACATAGGCCTAACTTTTTTTCGACACGGGTTCGATTCACACTGACACACGGCTTTTGAGGAAATATCTTAGATTTATATATTTTAAGTTTTATTGCAGTCATTTTCAAGTATTTTATGTGTTTTGCTTCATTTTATTCTATCGCAGAAAAGAATTATTGTGTAAAAAATATTTTAAAAATGTAAAGAAAAACCTTTTTCGAACCTACTACCTTTGACAGCTTTGCTACCATTGCATTTTAAATGACAGCGTCTTAGACCATTCGGCTAATAGGACATGTATGGAAAATCTACGCTTTGTATTAAACAACGATCAAAATAATTATTAATTGTTTACATGTACCGTCAATGTCAACACGCCAATGTAAACATTGCCAAATTATCGTTGCCTAATTGTAACAATAAACAAAAATGAGAACCCGAGGCGTTACCGCCTTGGGACGGTCAGTGGCAAATACATGGTATAACTGTGTGATTATTTTGCATACGTAACGAAAAGTTAAAACAGTAGAGAAAAAATATAGTATATGTAAAGCAAAAATAAATAACATCGGTTTGTGCAAAGGTTGATGGAACTGCATTGTACCGTTTTAGAGAAGTTTATATTTTTCTTTTTTGTCTATGGCGAAAGCAGTGGCGAAAGGCTTAAAACCTTTAATAACACGTTTGCATATTACAGCAAACTTTACATTTATGAAACTTAACTTGTTTAAGTATGTTTGATACATATGTACGGGCGAAAATGTTGAACTTCAGTAAAGTTGATGGGTTGATTGGAGATTCACCAACACAACGTGACGTACGATATTTAAATACTCGTATTACGTGTTTGTTCATATGAAAACCTGTCGGGGAAAGTGAGAGGTTGGTGCATTATATAACCTGGTTTAAACGTCCAGTGACTAATTGTATTGCCACTAATTCTTTCGAGGCGGAATCACTAGGGTTTTCCTTTTGTTTATAAATGTATAATCATGTTGTCCTGTCTAAAATTTACCCATGCTCTCTTTTTGGGTGGCGTTTAAAAACGCCGCCCAGTGTTTCACATGTGAATTTCGGTCACATGATTAAAATGGTACCTCGGTCTCTATCTACTTATATCGTCGAACGCGGTTACCAAAAGTGAAATTCGATCATTTTACCTCCAGAGAGTTCACTGAGTTTATGAGACGGTAGATCGCGCTGCGCGATTATTATTAGGTAAACAGGTTATTAATATCTCGCAGCAGCGTATGTGTTTACAAATAGCAATACACTGATCAGCTTTCAACAGAGGGTTTTGCTTGTTATTAGTACTGATAAGCCGAGATAGGAACAATAATAAAGATAACTTATTCAAGGGATAATCGGACATTTACCATTGATAATTGCAAGAATAATAATGGGGTGATGATAGCTTATCTCAAACTTGGTGTGGCATTTCATTCATGCAGAATTTTGAGGGATATTTGATTAAACAATAAGCATGAATATTAATGAAATACGGCTTTAAAGTGTAATCTTCAGGCGAATTTTTAAAGCGTTTAAAATTATTAGATTTGATGCAGTGCTCTGCCTAATTTTTATAAAATTGCTTTATAGTCATATTATTCGAAAAGAACAAAAAAAAATCATCTATTAACCATGATGCATTTTTTTTTGCACACGGTACGTTTTCAAACAAGTTTTAGTTTCCGAAAAGCTAGTCGGTAATTAGCATGACATTCTAACAAAAAAGAAGGCTTTGAAGTGTAACTTCAGACGAAACTTCAAATCGTTTAAAGCGTTTCAATTTAATTAGACATGATGCAGTGCTCTGACATATTTTTTAAAATTGTTTTATAGTCATATTATTTTTTATTTTTGCATATCTTTTATTTCCTAATAATAAATAAATATTGTTTCAAATCTTAGTGCAAATAGCAACTATATCATAGTTTCTCTTTTCCTCTCTACTTTTTGGCTGTGTGGGGAGGCTGTGTATGCTGGATGTGGTCATTCCTGATATGCATATTTCATTTTTTAAAGTATTTTTATTTGTCCATGTGTGTTCACTTCTTTATTGTCAATTTAAAGTTTCAAATCAAAGGTTGACTTATTATATATTTTTCCTGGCACAAAATGACTTCAGTCTTGGATATAAGCATACGCCCGAAAATCCGTGGTAAAAAAAACTTGATAAAGCAGAAGCCGGGCATGCAAACTTTTGCTCTGCCATCCGAAAGTTCCTTCATACTCCTCCAATAGGAAACTCCACACAATCTATAGATGATGTTACATGACAATCACTCTAAAACGCCACCCATCAGTACTTTCAGTGCTTTGATTTCCCAATCTTTTCACTGCGTGAGGAGACTGTGTTTACCAGATGCGGCAATTCCTAATGTGATGTGACTAATAATAGTTCTAGATTTTATAATTACTAATTACATGTCTAACGGGATGAGATTTTGACTGATTTTAATGTCTGGAGAACTTCAATCATAAGTGACTTGTTTAGTATAGGCTACCAAGTAGATGCAGATATGCATGTTGTTTCACTTTGAATACGAAACACAGCATTGATATTCCGGTACATTGTAGCAGCCAACTCTTTTTTTCCAGTTCAAATTTAGTTTTATATCAAAATCGAGAAGAATTCCCGCAGATACCGGCATTACATGCAAAACCTTTGATACCTTACTTCTATGCTTTATGGTTTCTCGAGAATGTTAATACTTATATAGAGAAAACACTTTTGGAATCCAAATCTTACAATACTACAATTATTTAATTTTTAATAACATTTCAGGGTTAAACTTGATGAAGTGACGGCTATATATATACCTTCTGCTGACGCGGATGGGGACTTTGTAAAATGTAGTTTGTCAGAATATAATGAAGGTGGCGATATTGCTGGTAATCCACCTCCTTATGTTACGGTTCACGAAGTAAGTACTATTATTTCGTTAAAAAACAATTTCAAAATTATTATAACATATCGGCCTGGTGCTGAAAAAAAGAACAAAAAAAAAACGAACAAACACACAAACGAAAGAACGAACGATTGAAAGAACGAACAAACAACGAAAAGACAAACACACAAAGGAACAGGCATACAAACAAATATACGAACAAACAATATTTTTCAGCACTATTTTAAATCAATAACAGCAACATTTAATCAATATGGAACACACTATTTAGCATACATTATTCTACTCTATTTGAGTTAAGAAACTTTAAAACAGTACAGAGGAAAAATAGTTAGACCTAAAGGTCCCTATAAATCTATTTGCAATTTATCACAAAAGGATGCATCACGAAACAACAATTCAAGTGTCAACATGAGTGAAATGATACTGACTACAATATCTAAGGTCCTTGAAAAGAACTTTCAATTATGCAGAGAGAAATCAACATTTTGTCATCATTTTCGCGACCAGGAAGTTGAAGATCTAACACACTTTTACAAACACTCACATTTGTTAGAACAAAGGACCTGACTTCCCTTGACTTCTCGTAAATAGGCTCAATCAAACGAAGCCTGCAATAATTTGTTATTTGTCTTGTTCTGTAGCTTTCTAAATTCAGTTTTCCTCTATCGAAAATGTTTGACACAATGTTTAGATAATTGTGACATAATTTTCAGCTGGCTTGGTACATTTCTCTGCAGTTGCTAATACTTCTCACAATATTTCTCTTTAAAAAATCCGCATTGAAGGTTCTATGTCCACCGCCATAATTATGTAAACCATTGTTTGGGATGGTCAAAATTGTACTGTTTATTGGTGTACATATTGAGTTGCGCTCAGCCCGGGCTAGGCGGCGTGGGCAATAATATGCATTTCTATTACTGTCAATAAGCAGGCTCAATCAAACCGAGCCTTTAATATTTTCATATTTGTCGTGTTCGGCGGCTTTCAAAGCTCCCTTTTCAACGTTTTCACAAACCTTGTGTTATGAAATGTGTGATTTAAATATAAACGAGTTCCTAGCTAAAACTATCTAGTTGTTATCGAGACTAAGTCTTCTGTTATTTATTTTATACTCAAACTTAGAGACTTTTATCTGCGTTCTTTATTGACGTAATAATATATCGTTGCATTTTACACATTCACATGTGATATACATACTAAAAGTGTCAAAGTTTATTTCCAACATAGATTTTCTTCAATAATATTAAATAAATATAATTTTTCGTCCCTTATAAAATTATATTGAAATTTTGTGATTCTGTAAGAAATAGCATAACAATATTATAATTTATAATTTAGAACTGCAGTGTTTACATAAATGCTTCAAGTGCAAACGGATATACGAATGACACATGGATTGCAGTGGCAGTAACGGTGTCTGACTTTAACCGGAAGACCATACAACACGGACTGCAGAATGCTATCGCATTTCTCCACAAACTCAGCTGGACGCCTGTACAGGTATTTTCTATACGCTATTTTATTGCAAACGTTTTATGGGATCACCTGAAATTGTCAGGTCAGCCGCGGGTGGCCGGCATTCAAAGATATTTGGTGTTTTGACTTGAGTAATAATTACCCAGTCTTGTTCATATTATTAATGGTCATGTTTAATACACAGCGATAATGCTTCAGTAACTATAGATTTTGACGTTTTTGACTTAAGAAATAGCTACCCAGTTTTGTTTATAATATTAATGGTCATGTTTTGACAGTGACAATAATTAAGTTACTACGGATTAGTTGGTTCGCGAGCTTCCGATGACGGTTGTGCGAGTATTTGTTTTGCTGCAAAAAAGGTAGTTGATCGGAATTAAACTCCTTTATTTAGATATTATTTGTAGTAAAGTGTATATTGCGAAAATGTGGATGTTTTTCGATGTGTATTATTTTAAACGAAATTCTAGTAAAATAAGATGCCAAGATATATTAAAATCTCAGACTTCCGACAAACATTGAGACTTCACTGAAAATATATATCCAAATTTATTACGCCGACTAAGATGCAATAGTTCTTTGAGCACTGCAGCAGTGATCAAAGCACGATTGCATCTGTCGGCGTAATATATTACCTTGCTTAAGATTAATTCCTTCGTTGTCAGCGGTATTAAACATTAAATTGTAATTGAATGTATAATGCTTGCTTTTTGCTCTCTACACTTACAATAGCGAATGTGCCTGATTTCCAACGAAGATATTTCTTGCGTAATGAAACATTCGTCACGAATGATGTAAATATATGTTAATAGTTTTCCATTAATCGTTGTTTAATAGTCTTTAATAAGATTATTTTATACTCAGACAGCATGTCACATAAACGATGTAATTTGTTACCGGTCAGTAGAACACCATAAGTTTTTTTGTATCCCTGCCAACCATAGTGTTCTTGCTGATTTGACTCCAGGTACTCTGGTCTCGGTAAGATCATTGAGTACCTGCCCTGTTGGCTTTTCAATTCTATAAGCTTCTTGTAGTATATATGTTTGTGTGCTATTGCATGCAACATTATTAATATGATGGGTAGGATGGAGTTATTTCACCAAGACAACTTGTACTTGTTTTGTGATAGGAGAACCTGTTGGGAGCAAGTGTGAGGTTGGTGCACCCTAGAACCTGGTTTTAACCCCCAGCGGCAAATCGTTTTGCCAATGAACGTTCCAAATTGGTAACCCCTAGGATTATCTTTTTCATTGTTTGAGGAGTCTTATTGATTTTGAACTTTTTTTATTTTTTTTTAAATATGGGCTCTTTTCCTCTGTTTTTGTGAGTGTGGCGATTCGTGATATTTGACTATTTTAAGTCGACTCAGATTAAAACATTTTTTTTTCGAAAGTGTTATGAATCAATTAATAGTTGGGATTTAAAATATTCAATGGTCGACCTCGGTTAAAATACATTGTCCTACATGTAAAAAACATTAATAAAATGCAAATCAAAATCACTGAACAAGCGAAAGGATACGAAAATAACATATAAAATTTCAACAAATGTAGTTTTTTTTACACCCATACGGTCTCTTATTTATTATAGGAACGAAGAAAATATATTTTATTTCAGTTTTCTGTTCATGTTTTGGACAGTATTGAAGCTGCTGAATTTGTTTCACCGACCCCAGAACAAGGCCACCTTTTTATGTTATATGCAAACACAGAATGGGAGACTAAGGTCTATGCCAAACCTCCAGCAAGCACGTATGTTTTCATTTTATAACATAAAACTAGGAAGAAAGTGGTTGATTTGTTTTTATAACATGTATGGCGTTGCTACAGCTGAATCTTAAACAATCCGTTTCAAGTGCTTAATATATATTTTATATATTTATGATTTTCTTTGTTCTTTAAACTCAACATAAACAACATAAACAACAATAACATATAAAGGTCATAAGAATTATCATCATTGATCAATATTTTGAAAACAAAAAGTCCGTTTTTATCTAATGTTGTATTGCCGTATCGAAGAATGGCACTACCTCACAGGCGATATGCTTTCGACTGAAAATTTAAGGTAAAAAGACGAATGAGATTTTATATATATTGCCAAGCCTTTAATCTTCACGGGCATCACTTCAAATATTACTTTAACAGCCGTACATGAAAATAAACATAAGTATCTTTACTGAAACGCTGCTTTGTATACTAGATATGTCATTCTTGATGATCAATTATGTTGGCAATTTCTCGAGCATTAAAAAGTTTGACAAATGTTTAATATAGGCATTCTCCTGACCATAGGGTAGTATTTCTGCTCCGTTTCTCTACATTGACGTTCCAAGGCGGTTACCCCTCGGGTTCTTTTTTCTGTTAATTGTTTGTATTGTCGTTTGAAACTGATCATTTTATTAACCATGCGCGTTCTCTCTCTCCCTCTTCTTCTTGACTGTGTTGG
The DNA here is from genome assembly GCA_038501625.1 of Corbicula japonica. Classification (NCBI taxonomy): domain Eukaryota; kingdom Metazoa; phylum Mollusca; class Bivalvia; order Venerida; family Cyrenidae; genus Corbicula; species Corbicula japonica. Next base: position 94,047 of record JAZAYU010000835.1, read on the forward strand.
TAGGCTGTTTTTTTCTGAATGTGGCAATTCCTGATATGCATAATTATTTCACTTTTTTGTACAAACAAAATGGAAGAACACAACATGAACTGCTTTATATAATATTATTTGAGTCATTATTGAGTTTCGATATCATATAAGAATAACTATGGTTTCAAAACAAATACAGTTTACCACAATGTATTGACTTAATTATTACAGTAGCATTTCGAAATTCATTGTCTTCGGGCATGATGAAGAAGTGTACGGAATGTCAGCCTATCAGATTCACGACGAAGAAGTGAAATATGTGACGGTTACTTGGGTTCCAAATAACAAAGACATTGGTGAACATATCTGCTGCATTCGAGTTATTGACAGCTCCGGGTGAATTGTTATTTTGTAACAAAATCCAAGCTACTTAAGAAATGATTTATATAAGTAAAATAATGTGAAAAATACAATAAGAATTGCGTACAATAAAAAGGGTTGGACATGTAACAATATTTTACCTATTTTAAGTTATTATTTTAATGAAATTTTTAATAAGGTTTTTATATGAAATGAAAGATATTAATATTATGTAGAAAGCTTCAGTTATGTACAACTGATGATGCTGGAATATAAAATTCGTAAATTTACTCTTCCAGGGTTGATTCTGTTGAAGACAGATGCTTTAAGCTTGTGGTGCTAGGTAAGTAACGTTAACTTAAACAAAAACAGCATTATCTACGTATTCGTTAACGACAATAGAAAATAAAGCAATACATAGCTTAACATTCCTTTTTGTAATTTGATTGTTTACTTTTTCAATGTATACACACACAAACACGGTACCTGGCTTATTAAGGCAAAATCATGTACATAATATTAAATCTAGGCGTTCATAATTTTGTCGTCTCTGGATAAAGGAGAAGTATTCTGGATCACGAAGAGCATGTTGGTGATGCATTTATACATACATTCATGCACTGAATGTGTTTCTATTAGACTTTATATCAACTTAGATGAACTTAAATATTATAATATATCATATACATTATATAATAAAACATCCTGTTATGAAGTCTAATATACAAAAGACTGCTGCAAATGACAGAAGATAAGATAATTTATCAGTTACAATGCCAATACTAAAAATCCGAAAATGGCAATTCATAAAATTTTTTATAATTCATGACAATATTCACAAATATAAATGTAAATTCGACATAAATGTACAGGTCAAAGTATTCTTAAAATGTATTGCACCATCATCTGTTCAAGATGTAAATTGCTTATGTTCCATATGCTCGAAAAAAAAAACAACAACAACAGGATATCATGTTGTTTGAAATTATATAATGTAAAGCGCTTATTATTGGCCGTGTCAAATTTTTGCGTATTTTGAAGTGTTTTCAATTAGAGGGGTTATAATTTAGCGCAAACAAACGAGATCACCAGAATAAAACTCTTAAAGATCAATAGCGGGAATAAAATTGGCGTTTGCACAGACCGTCAAAAAACCTGTAAGAAAAATACTAGTTTAAAAAATAGTCTGTCTTACTATTGCAGTATACAGTTGCCCGGAAGTTAACTGACCGCGTTTTTTCCGGGTTTTGCTAACTGAAACTAATTTCTCGTAATGTTGACATTGCGAAAGGTGTTTCTTGTTTCAGCGTTAAACATTTACATTCAATATTCAACACAACATTAATTTTATACCTGTTCTGGAAAACCTGCCAAAAATTAACCTTCTAGGCCAAATCCTCTGTACAACATTTATCTCTGAATTTTGCATGAACCACAGCGTGGCCCTTTTGTGTACCGCTAAATGTCGTTAAACTGTTAACTCGCTTATTGCCGAACGAATATGACACCAGGCTGTGTATTTATTGTACAATTCTTGCGGTCATAATTTAGCGGTAAAGATAGGGGTCTAAAGTGGATATTTCTCTTGCTTTCTTTTAAAGAATATAACAAAAAATAACACATTCATGAACCTTTCTTTTATTTCGTGATTGTTGTATTCAGATATAAAGAAATATACATTATTTTGAAACATGCGGCATTTTCGTTCAACAAGGGAGAAAACTGCGAGTCATACTCGTCTAACTTCCAGATATTAAAATGGTGGTGTTGTAAATTGACGAACATTGAAATTGGCGGTGTTTTGAATAAGCGCAACTGACCCTGACCGCCCAATATAGCTAATATTAAACCCCCTCCAAAAAAAGTACTTAAACAGTAATTATTGTGCACAAGACAGCCTTTAATTACATATCGTTTTCCTGCTGCAGTGTTGGCATTGGCACAACCTTGTTCACATACGTTTCATAAGTTAACATTTAAAAAAGGCGATGCGTTCTAAATCAATAGGAGATGTACACAATTGTCAAGAGAGAGAGAGAGAGAGAGAGAGAGAGAGAGAGAGAGAGAGAGAGAGAGAGAGAGAGAGAGAGAGAGAGAGAGAGAGAGAGCGAGAGAGAGAGAGAGCATGGACAATAAAATGACCAATTCCACAATAAACACCACCAATAATTAACGAGAAAGAGAACCTGAGGGTTACCGCCTTTAAACGGTCAGAGGAAAAAAAACATGCTTCTAGAGTGCACCAACCTCGCACTTGCCCCAACAGGTTCTCATTTTAACAAACATGCACCAGTTGAATTGGTGAAATAACTTCAACCCACCCCAGAAAAAAAATATCTCGACTGAAAAAATGCGAACCATATTATTAATATGCAACATTTTTATTAGTACTGTTTTTTTTCAGCTGATGTTTTTAATCATTCACACACATACAGTTCGGTAAGTAAACATACATTACAAGGTTTAAATCCATTTTAATAACACTGTATAATCAAATACCATGAGTTTTACCTCTATATAACTAGTACGAACTGGTTTTACTTTCTTACAGCTAGCCCAAATAACAAATTTCAATCTAAAGAAAATCAAGGTTACAAAAGTAAGCGCTTGTTGGATCCCCATTAAGGCCGGTATTCCATGGTTCCGTGATGCGTGAACCGTGTTCGTGCCCGCGTCCGTGTCCACGAATACGGACGCGGAACGGACACGGAGGTATGGAATATATCCAACGATATCTTTGGTGAGAGAAAAACGCTGACACGGACGAGGACACGGACACGGATCACGGAACTATGGAATACCGGCCTTACCCTCCAAAACGAAGATGGGTACAAAGGCTAAGAATCGACTAAATAAATACCCAAATTTTTTGAAATTTGTATTTGATAGTCTTATAACGGTGATGACACAGCTCAATTTTTATGAGCCATTGATTAAAGTCAACAGCAGGATAAGGGCTTTGACACTTGGCAAGAGGCTCAGTATTCAAAACGTACACTGACAACAAAAGATATAGTTCCACGCATTGCCTTGTTGTTCTTAAGTGTAGGAGCGTTTATGGAAACTTCTAATATAAGAATTTGATTTTGAGTAAATTTTATTACCTTTGATCTTTTTTCTGCTTGATTGCCCTGGAATCAATGTAAAAAGTGAAATATGCGTATCAGGAATCGCCACATACAGAAAACAAAGCCTTCCCACGCAGCGAAAAGAGAGGGAAAGAGAACATGTGTTTATAAGAACATCAATTTCAAATAAATCACCAAAACCAATTAACGAAAAGAGAACCATTTTGGTTACCGCCTTGCTAAATAGGTAAATTTAATGTTTATTGAGTGTTTTAAATGTATTAATTACCATTTACTTTCACCACACGCTCAAAGATAGAGCTGTATTTGAAGAGTATGTCATTATAAATGTTGATACTTCAAGGTAGATTTATAAAAAAGAAAACCGCCGCTGATTGATGTAATATGTTTTTATGTCTTTCTTCCTAAAGTGAAATGTGTCTGTAAGAAACAGCAACAACCAGAAGACACAGCCTCCTCACACAATTTTAAAGCAGTCAATAGAGAAAGGATAAACAAATTATCAATTAGACACCCCAGTTAACAAAAATGGAAATCTGCAGGGTTGCGGCGTTATATAAAGATAAATAAAACATATCAAATTAATAGCATGGTCAATAAAAAATGTTGCTAAAGACCTGGAGTCATATCCCCAAGAACACGATGACAGGAATAAAATAATACAGATCAAGCTTTTAGGTTCCCTAATAACATTTTCCTTTAACCCTTCATTAACGGGGTTACCCTTAATCCCCTGTAAAAGGCATGCAAACACAAAGCAAGACTAACGAACAGCTGTAGATGAGCTAATCATAAAGCATGCAGTGCCTTGTAGAATATCATGTTGGTAACATTATTCTTTTTGAGTTTTCTGATTATTTATATGAAAAACGTGGCGAATAAATATCGCTTTTTTATTTTTTTAGTTAATAAATCAAATCTCCATAAAACACTGTCCAGGAAGTAAATTGTTGCAATAGTGGTTTTGAACTGCTTCAGACTTAATAGTATGCCCTACTTATCAAGAGAAATATCAATAGTAGTGATTGCTTCCTAAATCCTTATAAAAATTTACGTTTGCTTTGTTGCAGGATCGGCCGTATTTTATCGATATTCCATCACCAAATCAGCCTGTGGCATGTGATTTGCAAGCAACCTGTATCTTACCTGTTTATGTGCGTTCATCCAAGTAAGTTTGTGAAATGTAAAACGAATTAAGATAATTGTTTAAAAGAAATTACATGAAAAATGGAATGTTGAATTTAAATAGATAATCCGTTTTTAATAATAAAACTGATAACAATGTTAAAAAATGACTCATTCTGAACTGATGCCATCAAAGTCCACCCATTTTGTCTCAAAATGGAAACAATTGATGTGTTTTGATATTTAATACAATAGTGGTTTTAGTATCTGAGCCAGTAAAGTTTTAGATGTCAATCATCGCAGGGATATACTTTGTGCTTTTTAAATTTTGATTTTCGACATTGTCCGTATTACGCAGGATTCATATTCTCAGATCCTTTGTCAAAATATTATTCTCTTCAGTTTAGATCAATTTGAAAATACAGTATTGACGTTTCATGGTCTACCCTTATATGAAAATCATACTATTTACATGTAATTGTGCAAATATTTATTCGACGTGCTAAATTTGGGTCTTCGCGGGCGGTGTGGTCTGTAACAAACATTAGTTAAATCTTGTGATCAAGCAATCTACAATAGCCCGCAGACAAGCAAAAGCATGTTACATGCTTAATTACGTGAAACCGCAAGAAAACTGCTTTTTATTATTGATATAAAAGACATTATTATAAAATGACATTATTACTGGGTATGAAGAATGGATTCACTTTTTGAGCTTTCCAGAAAAATAAACATCAAATTATGGGCTACCCCAAATTGTAGCCGCCACTAAATTCCCATATAATTGATCAGTGCTTAAAAGCAATGTTTGTTATTTTCTTTGATATCCGTGATCCTAATGCAACGGTTTGTACCATGATGGTGTAGGTCCCGACGGCTCTAGGGTTCGCTGCTAATGAAATAATAATGCATTTAATTTACTTTATATCCAACAATGCCAAGTAATTAATTAAACCACAATTTAAGCATTAAAGGAATGCCAATGCTAATGCTAAGCTTTAGAGGTGCATTAATTTTAGAATATTTTAAAAGCATGCATTTGAACTTGAATTTTAATTTTAAAAAGCTAACATATGATGTTTTGTAGCAATTTGCACTATAAAATTGGGTAAAAACCATTGTTCATACATTAAAGGTGTCTTAATTGTAAACTTCAAATTGGTGTACAACATGTGAAAACTTCTCATTGTGTTGTTGACCTTATGACAGCAAATCAGTGAAACCGTCTAATATTGATTGCCGTACGGGAAACAATTCATTAAAATAGATTAATTATTGAGACAATGAACACTTTTTAAAACAAATTTCAGTTCCTTTTTGGCTCGAATGCCTTGTTTAAATTACAGTATTTAACTATAAAGCAAATCAATTCATAAGTATATTTAAGTTCAAATTAAAGCTATGCAATGTAAGAAACTTCAAGTCTTAGAAAACATTTACATGTAACTTATTATCAGAGACAAAATCAACGCAAGTAAATTATCATCGGCATATTTGTAAAATTGCATATTCGGTTATGATTGTTAAATTTAATGATTCTCTTGACAGTTCACTCAGCCGATTGATTAGTTTTAGCATATGTTGTTTTTTTCATCGACCATCCACCCGAGGTATTGTCTTTTGAAATGCAAGCCTTTTTCTTCCACAATAATGCTAATGCACTAAAAGTAATGCTAATTAAATGCATTACTCTAGAAACATTGAGTTATGCTAATACTTAAATAATGTCCAAATAATGCTCATGTAATTCTTTACTTTAATAAGTAATTGACTCCATCCCTGGCCTAAGAGGGTTGACTGTATAGTGCATGTTCATTACTGCCAATAAAGCTTTCGCAATTATACCTTACCTGCAATGTATTTTACATGTTCGGTGCTTTCAAAGTTCCATTTTAATGTATTTCAGTGATCTACAGACCATCAAAATAATGGAGAGCTTTACAGAAATAGCTACTTTGGGGCCAGTAGAGAGAAACATAAGTGACGATCAAACTTTGTTTAAATCAATGTTATCTTTTAGTGAACGGGTCATTGGATGGAAAGAAATCTGCCTACAGGCATTTGACATCACTGGGTATGCATTTATTTGAAGAATAGTGTAAATTCCATACAATTTAAAACATATTAATTTAAATGTAACAAACCTTTATTACATTGCTGTTGGTGTCTAACTTGTTTGTGTTGCTTTAGTTTAGATTACTAACCATGATTATTTGTCATACATTCATTTATTTTAAACGTGCTTTTACTTCTTAAACAGGAATAAATTAATATTATTTCTTGTAGATGTAACCATTAACAATGTATGAAAACAATTCCACCATATAGTTTATTATAATCCACTTACAGAGAAGTGAACTGTGCATATAATGAATGACCACATTCAGTATAACTAGATGGGTGTTCAGTTGAACACTTGTGTCGCCCTCTGGTAAAATGTCGGGAAAATGCAAGTTCATAAAGGAAAATCACTTCATCTTGACCGCAACAAGTTGTCCTCATCACGAGTGTGTTGTCTTGAGCAATATAATTTGAAAGTTAGTTTCATGAAGAAATATTGAAAAGTGGCAAAGTTATAGCCAAAATATAGGATTCGTGTTATAAACCAAGTACAAAAAGGGGCATAACTCCAACAAATGAGACCTTGACCTAAAGAATTTAGCATCATCATGAGCATGTTCTTATAAAAAGGTGAAATATGCATATCAGGAATTGCCACATTCTTATAAGCAATATAATTTGAAAGTTTCATGGTGAAGTATTAAGAAATGGCGAAGTTATAGCCAACATTTAGTTTTCATGTCAAACTCCAATAATAAAAAGGGCATAACACTATAAAATGTGACCTGGACCTAAACATTTTGGCATGACTATGAGCTTTTTGTCGTAAGCAATATAATTTGAAAGTTACCTGAAGAAATAATAAGAAATGGCAAAGTTATTGCCAACATTATGTTTTCGTGTAAAAATTCAAGAACAAAAGGGGAATAACTCCGTCAAATGTTACATTGACCTAAAGAATGTGGTATGTGGAATGTGAGAATTATCACGAGCGTGTTGTCATTAAAATATAATTTGAAAGTTTCATGAAGAAATATTAAGAAATCGCAAAGTTATAGCCAAAGTTAAGTTTTCATTAAAGGGGAATAACTCCATCAAATATGACCTTGACCTAAAGAATGTGGTATCATCACGAGCGTTTTGTCATACAAATATAATTTGAAAGTTTGATGAAGAAAAATTAAGAAATGGCAAAGTTATAGCCAACGTTAAGTTCTCGTAAAAAGGGGCATAACTTCATCAGATGTGACCTTGACCTAAAGAACGTACGTAGTATCATCACAAGTGTGTAGTCATAATTAATATTATATGAAAGTTTTATGAAGAAATATTAAGAAATAGCAAAGTTATAGCCAACGTTAAGTTTTCATTAAAGGGGAATAACTCCATCAAATGTGATTTGACCTAAAGAATGTGGTATCATCACGAGCGTGTTGTCATAAGGAATATAATTTGAAAGTTTGATGAAGAAATATAATAAGAATTGGCAAAGTTATAGCCAACGATAAGTTTTCGTAAAAAGGATAATTAGCCCCATTAAACCTCAAGAATGTGGTATCATGACGAGTGTGTTGTCATAAGGAATATTATTTGAAAGTTTGATAAAGAAATATTAAGAAATGGCAAAGTTATATCCAACGTTCAGTTTTCGTGAAAAGGGGCATAACTCCATCAAATGTGACCTTGACCTAAAGATTGTGGCATCATCACGAGCGTGTTGTCATAAGGAGCATTATTTGAAAGTTCGATGAAGAAATATTAAGAAATTAAACAGTTCCCAGAAAGCAGACATAAGTTGGGCCAACGTTAGCCCAACGAAGATGTTTGCGTTGGCCCAACGAAGTTTGCAAACGTTGGCCAAAGCCTTTTAGCTAATTGGGGCAACGTTGGCCCAACGGTTGGCTCGACGTTGGCCAAACGTCTGAATTTTCATATGTGTACGTTGGCCCAACGTTGGCCCATCATATGATTTTCCCTGCATACAGTTGGCACAATGTTGGCCCAACACATGTTTTCGCGCATTTGGTGGGATAAAAAATGAAAGAAAATAAAATCAAAATTAATTAACAAATTTTAATTCCACATCAGTAAGTGTATACACCGTATTCCAACAAAATATCATATTTCCTCCGATTGTGATTGCCACTTCGCTCTTGACCACTTCCTTCTTTTTTGTTCTTTTTCTTTTCCTTTACGTTATTTCATATCTCACATAGTCATTCTTCGTCATTTCAATATCTTAAATGAAAAACGTAGAGCTATTGGCAAATGTAAGTAATACCCAGGTTTAAATTTCATTTATTTGAAAATACTACATGCTTAGAAGATTATTTATACAAGTAAATAATATTTATAATATATCGTTAATATATCTTAACTATTTTGTTTAAAAATATAAGTTGTTAGATTTTTTTTTAAAAACGAAAATGTTTAATAGTTCAACTAACATTTTAAACTGCAAAAATTGCAACACAGCAACATCGTCTATACACGCAGCAATCTGAGCTCTTAAAACTCCTTTAGTTAAAAAGGGTGAAACTCGGGATCAAATCCCGCATAATCAGAAATCTTGAGTGATTTTTTCCGGCTCGCCCACGGGTGACCGGACAACGGTAGGAATTTACTATGAAACAGCGAAGAAAACCAAGTTTAGCCGTTTGAACGGAAGTTCGTGGTTCTCGCTTTCTCTATTGATTCTTTAATTGATAAAGGCAACCAGTTTGGGAATACTCCTTTTCAATCCTTGAATATCATTGGATTATTCAATAGCAGCTAATCAAAATCGTTGTTTCAAAAGCATCTAGGCAAAACGCGGAATTTCCTTGGTCTGGGTTATCTAGACGCTTATACAGGAAGACGCTCTGATTTCGGTATATTACGGACCATGACAATTTCGGACCAGACATGTCCCTAGACTCTTAATCAGTTGTTATCAGTGAATATACGACTGTTGTAAACCAAACGTAAATTTATTATTTGTGAAAAAAAAAAAAAATACAGCTTATACTTTATTAAAACAAAGCAACTAGAATTTGAAAACCATGCACTGTATGAAAGGATATGGTACATATTGTGCAGAATTTTTGCAACTCAAATTTTAACAAATTTGAGTATGGTAAGTATTTCAAACATAATGTACGGCCGTTTATCAGTGACCATGTTAAGTTGCACCATATAGCAATTAGCAACCGTGTTGAGATAACAGGCATATGATATCCATTGAATGTTTCAAATAATAATAACTGATGTTAAGTTGTTTATCTCCAGCAGCATTCTCTTTACCTATTTACATCATGTGCGGAAACACCACCTATACTTAAACCTCAAGGAAATATAGCTTTCACTCGCTAAGGATTCTCTGGCGGCTAAATTCGCTAGAAAAAAATTGGTTAACTACTGTGACTTTTCTACTGAAAGAGTGACATGCGAGGTGAAACAGTCAAAGGTTTCCTGGGATATTCGTCCATAGAATGTTTCGATCCCAGGTTTAGCAAAGAGGTTTTAGTCTCATACACAGCAGTCCACGGACAGCTGATAAATATTAAACGGGGCCAGTCAATTAAATTAAAAATGTGCCGTCACCTAGAATCTTAAAAAATAACATGGTTTCCAAGTTTAAAACATATTCTGTTATGTCTGTAATCTTTCGTTGTATGTTTGCATTGCTGTTAGTGTTTTCTCGGTGTGTGTATGAAAGAAAACAGTATTATAGGTCTATGGGTGTAAATGAAGACATCATATGTGAATCTCGGGTTGTATGCAACAGTTTAACAACATAATTATGTCCAAGAGCATTTTGTGCGGTGTGATGATTTTCAATCGATATTGTCTCTATGTAACTATAAACGAATGTGGGGAAGTGATGCCGTGTCCCGTTATGTGCCAGGCTCCATAATAAATCTAATAGTAACCGCAATATTTTACGAGATTGAAGGTTTCTGTTATTTTTATCATTATTATTACTTTCAAATTGTATGTGTATTTGTATTTTTTCAATTTTCAGTTAAAAATGCAAAAGTATAGTTAAACTGCCAGATTTTAAATTTTTGTATCCGTGTAAACAGTTCTATACTAGTGTCCACAAGAAACGATACCACTTGTTTGCAAGGCATACAATAAAACCCAACGGCTAAAGAACATTTGGATTGGTCTAATTCATTCGAGAGACCTTTTAACATCATAATGCATTTGTACACAAAATCGATTTCATCAATCCTGTACAAGCATAAACAGAATTTAATTAAGGTCTAAAACGAACATTTTATTGAAGTTTGGTATCGTTTCTTTTGGACACTAGTATATTTCATTTTCCATTAACAAATTACATATGTAACCTATAGTCTCATACACTTCAATTCAATATACTAAGCGAGCCGTCTACTAGCTTTTTAAAAGCTATCCTTGTTGGCTTTCATACATGAACATAGAATAGGATTTCTCTCAAGTTATACAACTGATGGCTATATTAAATTGTAATAGTATCAAAATAAAGCACGTGTGTTTGGTATAAAACTTATAAACTTATTTACATAGAATCAGAGCAATACATGTACATGCAATAACATTATGTTAAAATATGTCACATCAACAAACATTATAAATATGCTGATTTTAATATTAAGCTCGGTATATGTTTTCCCGAACTTGAGTTTAACACTATTACCTATCTGCAAAAGTAACACAGTTAAATATGAGCTGTTTTTAAAATTATATTTTAGAATTTTCATTGAGACATCGGCCGAACGTTGGGCCATCTTACAATTAGTCCCATGCATAAATACAACGGATAATCTTTGTTGGGCCTCCACCGGAGATTAATGCGCAGAAATTCAATGGTTGGCCCAACATAGTGCCTTAGCAAGTTACAACAAGCTTGGTTCACATAGTTGTGCCACCGTTGGCCCAACATGAAAATTACGTTAACGGATTTCAGTGGTTGGGCCAACCATATAATGTTATCTGGGTAATAGTCAAAGTTAAGTGTGACATTGACCTAAAGAATGTGGTAACACCAAGAGCTTGTTGTCATAAGGAATATAATTTGAAATTTTCATGAAGAAATATTAAGAAATCACAACGTTAAGCCAACGTTAAGTTTTCGTGACGGACGGACAGACGGACGATCTCACAGATGGACATTTGTTGGGTTTTTTTTTTCTTTAAAACTACCCAACAAGCAAAAAATGTACCCAACAGGACATAACGGAATGAATTTGTATGTGTGTTGATTATGCATTTTTGGGTATCTTGGTACCCGACAAATGCTTAGCAGTGCGCTCGGACAGACGGACGGACAAAGCGATTCCTATGTATCGCCGTTTCTTCGAAAGGGCGACACAAAAAAGATCCTCACACTTACAAAAATCAGGGAGTAAAATAGAACTTGGGTATATGAAATGTTCATTTTGAAAGTATAGGCCGGCACCACAGACATTTAATCAAAATAAGAATTTGACGGATTACAGAATTGGAACGTTTACTAGGGTTTAAACAGGAATCTTTATCAAAGGGATTGGAAACTATAGTGATAAGCGTTAAAATACTGAAATATGATGTCGTGCTATCGATTTTCTTACGACGGCCTACCTGTACTAACGCGCTGTTTAAGTTAACTGAGCGCATAGCGAAGATAGTCAGAATTCGAAGTACCCCAGTCATACAATTTAATTGATAGCGTCAACAATAATTTCTCGATTTTCTTCAAATTTTCATGGAATCATCAAGAACTCTTTCTTCTTTCTAGTGATGTAAACTTTTATTTAACATGTAAACCATCATTAAATACGAAAAGTTTCGAGTTAAACACGGACATTATACCTTTTTCGGCTTTAAATTGTAGCAGCGGATATTTGTTCACCAACACCACGATGCCTTATTTCATTTCAAAACCCTCTCCATAAATGATGATTAACACACTTGAAAATAATACCTACCTCTTCGGGGAGAATCACTTTATTCAATTCGACTATTGTCAATGCAAATGCAACCTTAGGTGTTGTGCAATTTTCGAACAAACGACGACATTTTTTTTCTACACGCCATTTGCAAATAATATAAAATATAGACGAATTTCAGAACTTTAATTTACTGTCTAGCATTCGAAAATGAATGCACTATTATGATATACTTCATCAACAGACTGTATTTAACAAGATTGTTTGTAAATTGATCGCTTTTATCTTAATTAGTTGTTAAAAATCCAACATTGAAAGGCATCACTCGGCTCGTTGACGAACAAAAGAATCAAAAAGGTGTAACAAATAAATATTAAAATAACCGCTAAATATGCATTTTTGCGTACAAATAAAGTAAAAATATGATAAAATGACACTTAACTTATAACTAAATCAACATGTTAACGCATAGTTATCATGAAAAACAAAGATGCAGACAGATTTTCCAACAACCGATCATTCCACTGGCTTCCAATGGCGGACGGAAGGGGGTGTTCATATTCGATAAATTCCGGGAGTCCAATCCCTTTGATAAAGATTCCTGTTTTTAAATCAGGTTCTTTGGTGTTCTAGCCTCATACCTTCATCAACATGTTTTCACATAAACAACTTATTACAAGTTTTCTTGGTGCATAAGCTCCAACTAACCCGACAATGTTGCATGCAAAACACACAATTTAATTAAACCATGATACCTAATAGCATCGTCTATGTAACAATGTCTGTACACAATAACCTTACTGAGGCCAGAGCCTCTGGTACCTTATATCGGTAAGTTATTGTTATCGTAAGAGGATTTTCTTTGCTAGCCTACTACTTATTTTCTTTATTTGTCTAAAAAATCTACTTTTCTTTTGTTTTATTCAAGAAACATTTTATTATATTTACAAGTACTATAAATTTAATTAATTGTATGTTTTGTTGTTCAATGTTTTATCAATTTGTGTTTTAGGCGTACAAGTGAACAAGTCTGCATAAATGTCGAACTTCTGTATTCAGGTACATGTAATATACTGGTAGTAGATAATAATGATTATAATTTTTAAAATAATGATTATAATTTTTAAAATAAATACATTTCATACATGATATAATAAAACAAAAAAAACGAGTGATATAACTTAATTACCTAATTCACCAGACGAAATCAGGATGACTACGGAAGCTTGCGACGGCATATCTAAACAGCGATAAATAAGACGATTTATCACTGAAACCAATAGATTTTGATTATTTTCCCGAAAAGAAAAACATATGGTTATTATTGTGATGCTCAGCCTAAACTGTTTCTGAGTTATAAACATATTTAAATATCAATTTTGTCGAGTATTTGTTTTTCTTGATCAATTACATTAGGCCTATTACATTGTTTTCCCTATCTTAATGTTATACGATAACAAATAAAACTGAAGAAAAAAGCAACATATGCATATCAGGAATCGCCACGCTCAAAAAACACTGCCTACCCACGCAGCGAAAAAGAAGAGCCATTTATGTCAGTTGTTTGTGTAATGCTTCAAATCCTTGTTACAAATCTATGTAGTTAAAACATTAAATTTTTGAAACTTGCCCTTCTTTAACAGATAAAAGAGTGTCATATAATTCGATGACACAATTATTGTTTTCGCTTATCGTTATGTCTTACCTTTACTTTGTTTTTCAAGATCCCTGCAGTTCAGCTCCATGCAGAAACTCGGCAGAATGTAAAAGCGATAGAATCAAAGGATCATTCAAATGCGAATGCGTGGGCGATTTCTATGGTACGCTTTGCGAAAAACGTAAGTGATTCTTTTAATATTATTGTTGTCACCTATTTCAAACTCAATGGAATCCATTAACTTATTTCCTTTCCAAATCACTTGTGTACTAGTCTGACATTTAAACAGGAAGACTAGAAGTAGAAATATGGCTGGTAACCAAATGATAATGAAGTTTATTGATGCCCCGCGGAGTAGAAACTTATTTGATGCAATAAAACACTTTTTAACGAGACTCCATTCTTCAAAACATAACAAATGGGTCAAAGCACGCACCGATTTAATCTGATTAGTTTATGCTAAAGTCATTTAGTCAGCATTAATTTTGCAATTCATTTTTACTATCTACGATGAAGCTGTTTTCCGTAAGGCATAATTTAAAATTAGTTGTTAATAAAATAGGGATGGTGATTTTGTTAAAAGTTTAGTTAACAAATATAACTTTCGCACCGGAGACTATTAAATCACGGTCTAATGCACTCACTTTTTGGATATCAAACTTTTATTTGTCAACATTATAAAATTGTGTCAAGTAATGTTTAATTTTTGTTTATTAGGTAACATTGTAGTCTTGTGTCTATATTTAAATGTGTCTGTGCAGGTGGGGTTTTCAAATTAATATCAACTGAAATTAATAATCAATGAAAACATCGATTGAATGATACGATACGATTAACTGTCACCCACCACAGACAGAACTGCTTAGATCTATTTAATTATAAAATGTTTTATATTTAATCAAGTAAAGTCAGATTCAGAAAACTCATCAGGTCCTCGCAGCTAAATAGCAGAGAAAGAGAGAACATAAATTTGTTCTTATTTGTGAAATCTTATAAGTTTAAACGCTATAGTTGGTAATAACCTGGTTTTATTTTTTGTTACGTGCTTTCTGGGTGAGAATTGTCGCGATAAGTGCTTAAAATATTTAAATATAGCCGTTTAATACGAGCCCCAACACATAGCAAATTCAAGAAAATGCCTACAGTATGGGTTATTATCATGATTAGTACTCATCATTACTATAGACAACAAGTAAATCTATGAGCTAATGCTCACAAGTGATACCCCCGCTGTGAGAAATATGACTTTCAAAATGTAATTTGCATTTTCAATAAAGATGCCCTTTAGTTTATGTAATGCACCTATAAAGTGATAAAGATACACTTTGGATTGTGTAGCCCACATGTATAGTAACAAAAGCTAAAAATAGTCAGTAAATAAGTCGATAAGCAAGGAACATAAAATCGCTTTACACCATATGGGGCTATAGGATAAAGCAATATGCAAACACTAGGCTGCTGCATGTCATAGTTGCTTAGAAAACTGCGTCGGAAATTGTGCATGTTTGTCATGCTTTCATTTTACTCAAATAATGGCTCCCCTTCAACATATATTTATTGATTAAATTTTGTGTTTGCAAGCTGGTACAATCGCATAACATGCATACCGCTTATACCGACTTAAAAATTGCCAAATTAATGCTAAAGCTGTAGTACAGACAAGCTGTGACGTGACCTTAGGCCCAGTACTGTGACCTTGAACTTTGCGATGGGAAAATGGGTATGTGCGTGGGAAACTCTGTCTCACTAAGTTCAACATGCCAGATATAAACACGATATACGATTGCTTAGAGTATGTCCAATTGATGGGCCGGACAAAGACCTTTAAATAGACCTTTGATCTTTAATTGTGACATTGACCTTTAATATGGAAACACAGGGTTTGCACGCGACAACCCGTCTTTCCTTAGATTAAAATTCATGCCAATCGTAAACAAGATTGCTCAGTGCATGTAAAATTAGTGTATTTAGCTTTGAAAAGACAAAATGAAAACAATTTAAGCACAAATAAAGTCTAAAATATCCATAGCATGTGTTCAAATACAATATCATTCTGGAAGGAATATTGATCTCGAAATGAAAACAATGACTAACGAATGTCGTAGAGGTGAGGCATGTTATCGGGTGACTATATAGACTCTCTCGCAGTAGAACATGTTTTGTTTCTTTTACACATGTTTTCAGTGCAGGCCTATTTAGGTGAGATCGAGGTGATGGCGAAGGAGGGAAACGATCTTTTATAAAAAACATCCGTCAAAGTGGGCGGTGTTTATAAGTGTTATCGTTCAATGACTTTTATCACAATGAAAATATTAAATCATCGCTGTCAATGCAATATTAATACTGTTGCATGATAATACATTAAACAGTGATGACATATTTGAAAATATCATTAAAATGCAAAAGAAGTTCCTTTCCACAATATGCTTATACATTATGTAATTCACCGTGTCTTTCATGGTAATTATATCAGACTGCCAAGTCGATAAATGCTTTTGTCCTTTGCTTATTAATTAAAATACTCAATCAAAAATAAGACACTATTACCTTAATAAGCAACTATTATCTGCATTAAGGTGATAAACCGTGCGAACATCAGCCATGCAATCCAGCGAACACAAACATGTGTTATGACATCCAAAAACCGTTCTACTGTGTTTGCAATGTTGGTTTTACTGGCACAACCTGTGAGACAAGTAAGTATTATTTTGCAAGTGTCACAAAACCTAGTTAATGTTTAATATGTTTATCGTCAAAGGCTTGATAACGATTGGTGTTTTCGGACACTTTTTCACTTAGACAAAATACGTATTCTGAATACTTTTAAATTAAAGCTTTGAACACTTTATTTAATGTATTCCGAAGTATAAGTGACACCATAAATATTTGAGAGCAAGCACTAGTTAGATATTAAAATTTCCAAGGTCTAAGAGTACATGGTATAGCACTGTTATTGATGTTATCGCACGGTTGTCAATAATTGAGGTTATACAAATCTTTGATATGTATTTTACAAATGTTTTGTTCCATTTTTGTAATTAAAACAGTAAAACAATAAAGTAAACAGCTTACAGTTTTAAACTGTTAGTTTCTCCTTGCATTCTGATTTTTATCGTAAATTGTTGGAAATTTAATATGTTCACGGTACTGAATGAAAAATGTAAACATATATAACAACTAATTTACGTTTTGTAATGAAGAAAAAACATTAAACAAAGAAACAAAACAAAACAAATCCTACACGTTTTAATTGTCTCGAATAAAAAACACACTTAGTCTAGCAAAAGTTTTAAATAATATCATTATTGTTTTTATTAAGATATTAATGACTGTAAGGAAAATACATGTAACCATAAAGGAGTATGCATCGACGGGGTAAGAAGTGCATCATGTGAATGTAACCAAAGATACCAAGGAGACAACTGTTCAGTTGGTAAGTTAAGAACATATGTTATGCAACACACCAAATTCTAATTAAATAACTACATGCATACATACTTTAACCGTTTGACAACAAACAAATGAACTTACCTTGCCAATCAATTTTTAATCAATGCAGATGTCATAGTGTCCTCTTTAAGCACAAGATAGAATTTGATTTTTGACGACTAGTTTGCGTGTTATATCATAAATAAAAGAACTGGAGTGTGTCTGTAGATTTTGAGAAGATATAACATTAATACATGTTTGACTCTCGTGTGGTCTTTATTGATTAGAGTATAATTTGCTTAAAGAAATGGCTTTGGTTTACATGGTAGAACAAACAAGTTCGCTAATTGTTGTCTCTTCCTCGAAACGATGATGAAAGGTTGTATGCACCACACATATACAGACGTTATTTCCACTACAGCTTACATTGTTATAATGCTATTACTAAGATATTTATATTTCTTTTAGATAAGTGTCCAAACGAGAGAAGTGAAGAGCTGACCTGCCCTCAAGGTAGCACACACATTTTAATCTCTTTTGCAATTGACTCCCATCCAGCAATCCAGCAGATATTTAAAAACAAATTCTTAATGAATGACATAAATATTGTGTCCATGTGTTGTATAAAAACGCGAAACGTTGAACAAAATAACTATCGAAATGTGCCTCAACAGTTTGCCAATACATCCTTTCGAGTACATATTAACTTAAGAACAATAAAATGTATCATTTTGTGACAAACATTGATAAATATAAATGTACATGTAAGTATAAAATTAATCGTTTGTGTTCTACATTATAATATGATAATTACGAAAGGCTAAACTGTTTTGGGTCTAAGCATGATGGACAACAGTGATCCCTTCATTTCAACTATTCATAACCGACTTGTTAGTTACATTTGCATGAACATTATATAGGTACAAAACCAAACATTACACATTATTTTGGTTATGTTTGAAGTTCTTTTAACCATACTATATATCAGTATAACGAAGAACTATATATCAGTATAACGAAGATTTTCCAGGCTCAATCCGTTATATGACAACTGAAAGAAATGCTAAGAAAACATAATATGTTTTTAAACTGTAAGTCTATTTATTGAGCTGTATATTTAGAATCCTTAAGATTAAACTATTGATCTTCAACACCGTAAAAGACCATAAAATCTCTTCTTAACTATGATTGGTTAACTGACTAAATGCAGAATTATTGTTGTATTTATGAAATAATAGTAACACAAATCTGGCGATTTGTAGATGGCTGCAACTTGAACACATGTAACGGCAACGGTGTGTGCTCTTCCGGAGGTGTCTGCACTTGCTCGACGGGATACATTTCTAGTCTTCAGTGTTTGACAGGTACATTAGCTCCTTTACGAGTAAATTTCAGACAAAATCAATGATAACGTATTTGACGATCGGTACTAGTAATCGTCTTTTTAGTAAGTAAATACTCTTATTTCTTACTATATTTTTAACAAACGAGTAAAATATAATCATTAGAAAGCCATGTTCAGATAATTCAACTTCCATACGAAGCATATTAAAAGGTGAAATATGCATATCAGGAATTGCCACATTCAGAAAAAAACAGCCTCCCCACACAGTCAAGAAGAAGAGAGGGGGAGAGAGCATGGTTAATAAAATAATCAGTTTCAAAAAGGACGCCACTAACAAAAAACAAAAATGAGAACCCGAGGGGTTACCGCCTTGGAACGGTCAGTGGCAAATCAAATTGCCACTGGGGGTTTAAACCAGGTTCTAGGGTTCACCAACCTCACACTTGCCCCAACAGGTTCTCGTATCACAAGACAAGTACAAATTGTCTTGGTGAAATAACTCCAACCCACCCATCAGCTCAACAATGTTGTATGCAAAAGCATACAAACATAAAAACATAAGAAGCTAATTGCATTGCAAAGCCAAAGGGCGGGTACTCAATGATCTTTCCGAGACCAGAGCATCTGGAGTAAAATCAGCAAGAACACGATGACAGGGATAAAAGAAACAAATCGAGCTTCTAGGTTCTTTTAAGAAAAGATTTCCCCATTAACCTTCATAAACTCTTAAACCCCTGCCACCGTCGTGCAATCAAAGAGGTAAGAATAATGATCAACTGTAGAAGGGTTAATCACTAGGCCTGCAGAGCGCTGTAAAATATCATGTTGGTAACCTTTCTTTTTAAATTTACAGATGGTTTTTACGAATAACCGGGAGAAATTAACACTGCCTTTTATCTTTTTAAGTTTATAAATTAAATCTCCATAAAAAACTGGTTGTGAAATACCTTGTTGCAAAAGTGATTTTAAACTGCATTTGTATTTATGAATTAAATCTGGGTATCGGCGATAAAACTTGCAAAAGGTTTTCCTTAATTTGTGATACCGATAACCTTGTTTTAAAAGTTTTTCTGTAATGCAAAGATTACGTTCATTGAAATCATTAACATTGTTGCAAGCTCTTGAAAAGCAAACAAGCTGTGAGATATAAACCCCATAAGATGTTGCACGGGGAACATCGCCGTCTAAAAACGGAAAATTTACTATATTAAAATTAAAATCATCTCTTTTATCATAAATTTTAGTAGTGACATAACCATTTTCAATGGACAGATTTAGATCGAGAAAGTTTGCTTGCTTTTCTGAAGTGTTCGCTTTGTTAAGTTGTAGTTCTTTAGGATAAATCTTATTAACAAGTAATGGAAAATGGTTATTGTCTATATTTAATAAATCATCAAGGTACCTCGAGGTGTTGTTAAAAGCTGTAATTATATCATCTTGATGTTCAGTAGAAAGAGATAACATAAAGTCTCTTTCATAGCAGTATAAAAACATATCAGCAACAAGGGGTGCACAATTAGTACCCATTGGGATGCCTATTACTTGTTTATAAATAGAGGTACCGAATCTAACATAAATATTATCTAGTAAGAAAGTTAGCGACTCTTTAAGGTCTTGACAAGTCCATAAGGTATAATTATCATAAGAACCATCTGTAAAAATGCCCTATGTTCATTACAAGCGATGAAGGCTTTATTCTCTCTAGCAAACGTTTTTTCAATGAGACTGGTTAGTTTATTTTACGGTAGCCAAGGTGGAGCTGTCGGTGGCAAATTTTAGTTTTATTATTAAATTTTAAATCAGGTCTTAGGGTAGATCAACCTCGTACTTGTCATGCAAGGTCCATTCAGAAAAAAAACTAGCAGTGAAACTACAAGTATATGTGTATTTAAAACTTAAATTGAATACGATATATCCGACGTGTGAGCTGACATACAGTTTGTCAACCAGTTCTGGTTAACCTTTTTATCCGTTGAGGAAAAAATATATTATAAGCAATAATCTGAATTTTGTAGTATGAAAGATATCTCACTTAAATATGTTGCAATTATTTTAGTCTCCGGATGTGTTTACTTTCACAATTGAAGCAATTAATGGCGGACTAATTTAAACCAATATCGATTAATACAATCAGTTACTAATATAAATCGGGAGATATCTCTAAATGTGTTTTGATTGTCAGAATTGACAGCTGTGTAATGGTTTTGACAAACCAAATTTATGTCCACATGTTTTCTGTCTTAAAGTTCAAAATAATTTTGTAAATAATGTGAAATAAATAAAAATATCATAACTATGCACTAACATAGTTATTTTTATTAATTTATTTAAAGTATTATCTAAAGCAGTGAAACTTTATTGGCATCACAAGTTCCATTGCACAACCTACAGGTATTGGACTAAGAGCATCTAATATAACCTTTAAGTCATCTTTACACGGGGTAGAGCTGATATAATCACACAGTATTAAAACACCACGCGTCATTACGTGCAGCTGGCCATGGTGGGTTTCTAGATACTGGTGACCTAATTACTTCTAGAACCAATTTACACTGTACCATTTTTGTCTTGGATATCTCTGAAGTAGGGTGCCATGGACCTTGCGACATGACAAATTGGCTAACCAGCCACATTCTCTAGCGTTGAGTGTCTCTTGTAATCAGTTACACTTCCTAGTGTATCATTTTAAAATATTTCTGAAACTCTGAAATCCACACGTACTGCTGATTCACAATTACTGATCCGCAATTGGTTGAAACGCTTGCCTCACAGAAACCGTCGCAAAAACAGATTGCAAATATTTATGCACAAGATGTTGCTTGGGATGGTAACACCAAGATAAAACACAATATTGCAACATTCCTTTATTTCGTTTTGGGGCCATTTATGTTTAGTTCTTGCGATCAATGTTATGCTTAACTGCTATGCGTTGCCAAATCTAGCACAAGAGCGTCTGCTATAGTATTTGTCATTGCGGCGCATGACCAGAAGATAACAATAGATCAAAGGGTAGAGTTGGTCAAAGTTCAGTTCAAATGCTTTTTATTTTGATTAAATAAGCAGTTTTACTCTTTCTATTGAAAAATTGCTATCATGGGATAGGAGATAAAAAAGTTAACCGGAACTGAATCATAACCGGAACTGGTTGACAAACTGTACATGCTTGCACACAGATGGTTAGATGAAAAATCTTAGTTATATTTGTCAGTTAATCTAATCGGAATCTGTTAGATAAAATAAGTAATCACATGTAATACAGTTGCTTGTATCTTGTAGTACACTTATGCAGTGTACCATTGCAAAATGTTTATAGATTTACTTTCTAAAGTGGGTTAGATATTTTTATTATTGCTATAAAATATTAGACTTTTAGTAATATACTTGGTATTGTTAAGGGTCGACAAACTCAATAACCCTCATCAGTTCGAAGATTATCCGCTTTACTGTAATCTTATCTGAGGAAAATTCAAATTTAAATTTAAATGGCTAAATTTATTGTCGAAAGTTATTTATATAGACGCAGCATCCATCTTATACACTGACCCAAGGTTCTAACTGGTCACTTTTCGTCACTTTTGTCAGTAATATTTCATTAGAACGACATTGACTTAACTCTTTATTTGTGACCAGTTGCAAAAAACAGTCGTCAATTTCATATTTAATCTTGTAATAATTGACTTTCTAACCATCCGAAAATTTGCTAAAAATGCACTCCATGCAATTTAAGTTCAAGCAATCAGCTAATTGCTACTATAAATTGCTTGTTTTGTTTTTAAAGAGTCCCACGTAAGTTAGAAAAAAACATAAATCGCAGCATTTTTGTTTAAAAATTTTCCCTTTAAAGTACACAATATTATAATTACATCATTTTCAACAATTAAAGAATGTTCTAAGTTTAGCCTAGCGGTGTAAATAAATGTTTATTGGATTCATTTTAGAAAACAATCAATTAAGATTAAAAAGACGTTTTTCATTTGATTCCAAGACAAAACAGTTATTTTCACAACCCTTGTTGACATATGGAAGACACGAAACTATCATACATTGTAAACATATACGATTGATGACCAATTAGATCTTTGGGCGAGTGTAAATTTATTGTTACACGTATTGGTTTCGAATTGAAATTATGTTATTGTCTGACATTTCACTATAATAATTATTCTGACACAAATTTACCACTGAAACATTAATAATTGAAATAAGTTGCTAAAATAAGGGCGCATATAAATCCACTGGGCCGGGTGCTATATACATACTGCTAAAACTGTTTTTGTATACTTGTATGATCACGTAACGGTAGCTTACAACCTACTTACTTTAACAGTTTATGGAAGGAATTACAACTAAAATTCTAATTGTACATGTAACTCGTAACATGGCGATTGATTCAATTCAATTACCACACTCCTCTCCAGCACGTTCATCGATAAAAAGAAAATTATCAAAATCACAAAAACATATATGACAAGACACGTTAGAACAGTAAAGAAAAATAGCGAGATCTAAATATTCCACAAACTTCTATTTACTTAAGGTGGTTCGCTTGGAAAAAAAAACACTAACCGACATATTTCGTTTAAACTCGCCATAGTTAATCCTTATTCAATTCGTATTACAAAAATGCAAAGAAAAAGATAGGTCCCGGACCTTGTTTTTTCGCAACAGTGATTTGTAAATGTAGTATGTTTTCATAGTTTATAAGGTTTGTAAAACATCATAAAATTGACTGTCATGAGGGTTTCTCGATTATGTCTACTTTCCAAACAATTATATTTTAAATTACTAGATTGGAATATAGCTGGATGGGATGTATCTTTGAGGTAAGGGTAGCGAAGACCGACTAATCCTCGTAACTGAGAAATGCAAAGGATTTAATAATACCCCACCCACTTTAAAAATACCATGAACTTTTGACAATTTAAAATTGCTTGCCTAATAAAATCTAACAGATAGATTTTTTTTCAAAATTGCTAAATTTTATCTTCAGTCAATGCTCATCCAAAAATGTAAAGAAAACGATAGGTCCCGGACCTTGATTTCGCGCTAAAGGCATTCTTACATGTATCATGTTGTCGTCTTTTAAGATTTCAATTTAACAGAAATTGGCATGTATTGTTTAATCTCGTCTTTCTGTCTCTCAAGATATAATAGATTTGAGGTTGATTATACACAATGTAATTTAAAAATAATGATTTGATTTAGAAAAGATAAAATTTATCCTCCACATTCGGAAATAATCAACATGTAAATTTACCCCACCCACTTCATAAAACAAAAATTTTATCCTAGTTTTAAATGTTTAATTTAGAAAAGCAACCAATGATTTTTTTAAAAACTTGCAGTACATAATCTGAAGGTTTTACACATACTGAAAATGGAAAAAAAAATATTTCACCGAACGTGTTTTTATGTGATGGGCGCTAGTAAATTAAACCAATCATATTTATGTTTTAGGCAACTTAATCATTACGTACCTGCATGCTTGATATATTTTGCGTTTTCTTTGTTTTAAAGGCTATCCGTTTTAATATCTCCTTAACACGTTTATTGTTAGATTATCAATGTGTGTGAAGTTAACATCGACTGATTGATTCTCATTTAAGACAAAAATGTGCATGTTTATTTACCCCACCCACTCCAAAAGAAATAAGAAGGGATATTGACTGACTTTGAATGTTCATTATCAAATGCTATAAACATGAAAAAACACAGAACTTTAAAATAACATTTTATTTTCGTTGTAGGTAAGGATACATGTATGCTAACAAATGAAATTATTTGTTTTGAAAATGGAGCTTTTTTACCAGATTTGAATTTTATTTGTAGCATCATCATGTTTAAAGCTACATTTAAATAAATTAACATTAATGACATGTTTCCATTTTCATTGTTCCAAATAAACAACATTATGGGTTGCTTAACATCTTTATAAATGGTATGAGTAGTTATCTGGAAGGGAGATTGTTATGACCAAGTAAAGCATTAGTATTGCAGAACAAGGAGTACTTAAATTATCCCACCCACTTTTTCAAACTTAAAAATATGTCAAATTAGAGGTCTGTGGTTATTTGTATGAAACCATTGATTTTCAACTCAACATTCTTCAGTTTGGCACTTTTTATCTATTGAAACCTAATAGTTCCTTTACTGCATGATTTTTGTTTGTATTGTTTAATCACCTTTCCATTATGGAAAGTTAATAAGTGTTTTATGTGACTCTAAATGAACTTTACATAAAGGGCTAATAAGAAATCTTACTCCAATGACAAAATCCAATGAGTCATTGCTCCAAGAAAGTTCATGTACAGCAACTTCAAATTATACACACATGTCAAGCTATTTGTTCTTCGACATTTATTTTATTTTAGACATATATGTCTTTTCTCAAGTCATAGATACACTTTTAAACATATAAAAAATCTGTCAAGTGGGTAGTAAGGCGAGATTAATAAAATATGTCTCTGTTAACAATGCAGGTACAGATAAAGATGAATAAAATGTTTCATTAACAAATTTCTTATAGAGCACTAAGTCTTGTAATAATTTTAAATAAATTGGTAAAAAAAACAGAATGTAATTTGTTTTAACTGATTATTTATATTTCTAACACAGTTACATGTACATGTACATAAAGATATCTGGTGGTTTTATAGCCAGTAACTGGCTTTATACCTAATTGAAAAATATTTTTTGTACATGACTTTATAAAAATACTGCTTTTATATAAAACTAAATTGATAAAACATGATAAGATAATTCTCTGTATTAATTATTCTGAGACTGAATGAAACATCTGAAATAAAAAATCACATTTCAATGATTTGTATAGTTGTTTTAAAATTGTGTTCCTTCTTTTGGTAAAATACATGTACAAAATATACTAATACATTCCAAATTCCTATACTGTAACTAATATTCAAATTATTATTTACAGTTAATTACAACTAACCAAGATTTACAGTAAATAACAAGAATTTAAAATCCATGTCTTGATTGTACTGGCAAAAGTGTTGATTTTTATATCCTGACCATAACATGTTATTATAATGGTGATTGTCGCGAACAAAATATGTAAAAGCCTCCGCGAAACAAATAAGAATTTGACATCAGTTAAACTTTATTGCTGATTTTATTGCTCCATATGTACTTATCAGAACAAAAATGTTCAAATAAATGACTTTTTTACTTTTGCGACAACTTCTAAATTTACGTCAATTGGCACATGCGCACTCAAACCAGCAATCTACCTTAAATACACAAAAACTAAACAACACAAAAACCATTTAAATACCCACATGAGTCATATGATTTTGACAACACTGTCTTGTGTCCTTCTGACTTACATATGTAAACTTTATAAGATATTAGTAAAAGTGAGTTTGACCTTCAATTTCCTGATCGCTTCCTGGTCGCGTAAACAGATGATAATTGTTGATTTCTCTTTTAGTAGGTGAAAGTTCTTTACAAAGTACACAACATTTTCTTGTCAGTGTCATTACACTCACGGGGAATTTAAAATTATGTTTTGTATTGCGTAGTTTTAAGTAATTTTTAGGTTTAACATTATTTCTTTACTTTTCAACGTGTCTTACTGTATGCAAAATAAAGACACATTAGTAGCATTCATTTGTGCAAAGTTTCTTCGAACGGCATTTTGCCGTTATTGAGATTTTTTTATCGTTTAACGTGCTAGGGAGGAGTGTGGTAAGCCCTGAAGTACACATTTTATTACATGTCTTTGAAAATGTTTCCTGATATTTTTTTTTTGGATGTTTGTTTTTCCAACATTGTTCCATAATACACTCCTCTATGTGTTTTAAGACATGTTGTTAGGTTAATACATAAATGTTTATATAATGTATGTTTAACTTTTCTGTAGCTGAAGAAAAAATACCAGTGGTAAGAGTTTTATACAAAATCTTTATTCTCGTAATGTTTTGCTTATTTGGTGTACTTTTGTAAATAGGCATAGATTTCATCTTTTTTTGCGTAAACGACATTTGCATGGGTTAAATAAGTCGTGGTTTAGAGTTTTATAAAATACTTTTAAGTTCGGTTAAATGTGTTTCGTGTTTGAAAATAAGTGCGCCACGAATTTAAAGAATTTACAAATACAATATTAACTTAAAGGTATAAAAATAAAACAAAAATGAAACACAAGTGGAACGAGAGTTTTGTGTTAATTTGAGATTTTTGTTTTAATATAATCTACATTCAGCTAAAGAAAAATGTGATTTCAAACAACAGTGACTACGTAGTCTATATTCTTATTTAAGTATAATATGTTTTCCTATCAATTTGACAATATTCTATTCAATATTCAATTTTAACAATATTCTAACTACATCGATTAAACTTATGCTTGATTTCTCCACAAGGAATTGGATTACACTCTTCAAATTTTATAATCATGTTTTATGCTTTATATGACAATGACATTAAAATCCCGTCGTGCAGTCATAAACCATGACAAAAAAGAAAATCTACCGTAACTTTTGGAAAGACGGTTCAGCAAACAAAAAAAACCGGCTAAAACTGCTGAAACATCTTTAAAACTTTGCGTAAAAATCTATACTATTAAAAACAGGTTCGCCGACTTGCAGAAGAAAAAGCGCAGTCTCAAGATATTTTGTTTACATTTCTTGTTTTAAATAAGAACCGATATGTATGAAAATAGAGAACATGGATTAAAAAGTACCGGAAAACAAATAACGCTAAAAAAGAAATGCTACAAATCAGTTGCACTTATTAGTCAGTTAAAATCAGAAATTGATAGTTTTAAAGTAAATATATTTTGTACAGATGTTAAAAATTTTCTGCTAACAAGAAAATTGTGTCGTGAGACACCAGTCACCTGCCGTGCCAGTAGTGACAAGTTTTTACATGAATCGGATCTTTTACGATGGCTCCCCGGAAATCATTTGATGGTCAGACGATTCACTGGACCTTCCGCGGTCGTTTTGGAAAGTCACCAAGAAGGCATGTCGGTTTGTCAGTGAATAACGTATATTAAATAAATAATCTTCGTTTTGTACTTGCGTTGGATTTCACTTCAGTTATAAACATGGTTAAGCTAGCTGTTGAGATATAATACGGAATCGACCCTGCGAAGCGCGTCAAAATCATGTCGGTTCCGATTACGGTATTGCGCATGAGCAAAAAGGAGTACCTTGAAACTTTGAAACCTTGTCGCAAAATAAGGCTTCTGATTGGGCGATAAAATTTCAATAGTCCAGATGGCTTGCTTCCGGATTATAAAACTAGAAAGCCGCCATTTTGTTTCTCGATTCACATTTTCAGAAGTTCTTCTTCCATATGTTAGATAACAGTTAACATTAAACTCGCCAAAAAAATCAAGGTAAATAAGTTTCTACATTGATTAAAACCTAATATTGTCACAGAGTTAGGGTCTAACAGTAGACTCCACCGTAGCAATGCGTATTACGGTAGTTGTTCGATTTTGGTTAATTAGTTAAAATACAGAGTGACAAAGTGACAATTACACCGGTTTCCCAAACATTTTAAACATTGGAAATTTACGACGTTTTTCTATTTTTTTTACTCATCAAGAAGAACAGTAAGTTTAACATTGCAGTTTAAGTAGTAATATCGATTGCTTTCGTTTTAATTTGGTGTGGGAAAGGGATTAGGTATTGCGTTGAATAAACTTTGGATATTGTAGACTGGACAGAACTGGTCAAATGAAATCTGACCAGCTAATGGCATTGAAGATGTGCATTCATGATCAGGACTCGAACCCAAGGTTCTCAGATATAGCATACAGCTACTCTGCTAATATAAGTTGAAATTTAAGGCATGACAAAGCTTTGTTTACCACATGCTATCTAAATTATGCTTCATTTACACCAAATAAAAATTATTAGAGCTACATTTCATTAAAAAAAATGAGTCATAGTGTAATATGATTTAAATAAGAAGCACAGCGAAGCCGTGTTTACCACTAACTATTTATTTCAGATTTTAGCAATTATTGCTCTGTGGAACATTGTCAAGTAACTGTTACAAGTTCAAATGTGTTGCATTGTAAAGCCGTGTTTACCATTAATTAATTGGTATAAATTTGAAAATTTATTTAGTTTTCACAGTCCAATAGTTTGTGTCGAGCTTTTGTATACATGCCTGGGTCCAGATGTTTGAGTGTAATGATCGCTGACACTAAGACAATAAATTAAGTAATCGGAAAGTATATGCATGCGTTGGCCAAATAATAGTGTTTATAAAATTTGTTTTTTTTGTTATTTGTATTTCAGTTTGAAATATATACATGAACGATGCGTGACAATGCCGGATCAAAGAGCATGCAACTGGAATAGGAGAAAAATTAGACTACAGGAGAGGTATTTTTTTTAATGTACCCTTAATAAACAGTGCAAACACTCAAACAGCACAGAATTTGCCCTCCCTTTATATGACTTTGCAGGGCTGGACAAACCCACTAGCCCGACGCCCTGGACAAGCTGAAATTTGTATCGGACAATCTCAAAATATCTGATTGCTTGTCCGTGGGCTAGCTCAACTTTGTAGTGCAGACTAGTTTAAATGTTAATTTGATATGCGCCATTCTCATTTAGTACCATGTGCATATCATAATTATTACAACAGCAATAAGTTTATTACAAAATAACATTTTTTGATATCTGTTTTAACATTATCAAGCCCCCATGTAACGCTTCCTCTTGAATTTCCTGTTTCTTTCTTTATTGTTAATACTGACCAATCAGAATTTGCTTATTTGCGAAAAAGTGGGACTAGCTGAAATTTTTTACCCAGCTAGTTCTGGACTAGTAACAAACAAAAAAAGAAAATTGTCTAGCCCTGCTATGATGTACCATAATCTCTGGCATGTTTACCTGAACATGCGAAATTTTTGTAAGACACAGAAAAAACAAAACAAAACAAAGTTTCTCTGTGGACCATATTGTACATACATGATGTGTCCCTGTTGTCACTTATTTAATCCTTTATTTAGTGGGTAAATCTTTTAATCTTGTTCACTTTTATTAGAAATAAAACAATGCTGTTTCAGTTTAACAGTTAATAACTTAACCTACTTTATGGACATACCTTTTTACCACATGGTCAGCCCATGTAAATCCAGATCAGATGGCATAGATGTAAATTCAGATCAGCTGGCACATCTTTTTGTGGTCTTTAAAATGTGATTTCACTCTGGTTTTATCCTAATCTTGTCTAGGAATTAAAGATGGCATGAAATTTTTCATCATTACCATCTTCCTTTTATGTGATTTTAATAAAAAGACCCTACATGTTATACATAAATTATGGCAACAGTATTAATTGTTCACTGTTAACTGCAACAGCAATTTATGTACACCTTCATAAGCCACAAAGGTACTGTATAACTGACTTACTGGTTATCAGAGAAGATTTAAAATAAAACATTTATTTTCAGAGATGTGTATCACCAAGCTTATGAAGGCTATAGATACTTATGCAGAATTGGTAGACAGCTATGGCACAGAATATGAACATTACCATAGTAAACAGATACAAGGTTTGCATACATTTTCTCTATTTTCATTTATTATAGCTGCATGAATGTATTATAGACATCACACTGAATCTACTGGTGCATGAATATAAGTTACTATGTTAGTTTTTTACATTTTACTTCATGAATACACCCTTTATCACATTAGTGACCAATGTATATCCAGTTCAGCAGGCTCATCTGTGCAGTCTGATCAGGATCTACACTGTTTAAGTTTAGATTCATGAGGTTATTTCTGACCAAGAAGCAACCAGTTTAGATCCAGATCAGACACCAAAAATGTTCGGTTGACGTGGAACTATACTATTGTCCATGTGATTTAAAGAGTCTCCATAGAGTAAGTCAAGAGTCAGGATATCTGAAGTAATTATTAGATCATACAAAATCAATGTATTTGACAAATTTATTTTTGTGTCTAAATATTTTAAATCAATTTTGACTGTCGACAAATAAATTTATAAAAGCAATAAGATATACAATTATTTTTGAAAACAATTCATTTGCTGTTGAATTTAATATTTCAGGAAAACAGCTTCTCGTGGAATGCAGTGGGGAGACCAGTTTTACTGTTCTATACAGTATATGGAGCATACAGTTTACAAATATATTACTTCCACTACTAATTCCTGCAATAGAAGGTGCTGCTTTGGAAGTTTATGTCACTTGACAAGAACAAGAATTGTCTTTACAATTATACTGTGTGATTGTGATATAAAATAATACATAAACGTTTTAATGTAGACCTCATTGAAGAACAGTAAATGAACAACACCATCAGTATAATTTTGTAATGAATATAATTTGCTGGTAAATAGAACCATAGAAAATAGGAATATACTCCTTCAGAATTTGCTTTTCTGTTCATGGACTAATTTGAATGTTTCTGTTCGGATAATAAATTCCTCTACTGTCACTCATAGTATTATTGTAAGTCCTCAGATCCAAAAGTATGTTTGTTGATTTCAAGCTTGAATATTCAAAGAATTTTAGGTGTTGTGGAATGATGTTTTACAATCTACTTTGTTAACCAGATCAGTCAGTCTTGCATTTTGATAACATTTTGGTGCTGTTTAACTAAGAGTTTACAGGCAAACTGGTGTATTCAACATCTCCCAGGATTCTTCCAAACTTCACAGAATCATTCAACTCACTAAGATGTAGTGATGCATCTTACAACCTTGGCCAGTTTTTGTTAAAAAGTAAAACAACAAATGATAACTTGTTTCTTTGTTTAACTGTTAAACATACGATATACTTCACTTTTGATTCGTCGATTCCGAGAGAGGCAGTGCCTTAGTTCACATTACAAATGCATTTTAATGAAACTTTTCTGTGTAAAAACATTGAAACATGTTGAGAATGTTGAATATTCTAATTTACACGACTCTTTGATTAGTCAGTTTACAGAAAAATAAGTATATGCTTTTTTCACTTTCTCATGCAGATCGGTAGATTCTCTTAGCACGCACTTGCGCGAGTCAAGATCTAGCTCATAATCAGAAGACGTTAATCTTTAATACCTGGGATGACGGTTTTGTGACTTTTGTTTTATCCTTACACTGAATAAATGTCATTGGTGTCCGAAGCATGTAGCGAATTGAATGTTTATTAAAAGAAAAAACGTGAAGATGATGTATCTTATTATTTTAATTTTTGCAGAATATACTCCCATTCCACGCAGGGATATTAAAATAGTATGATCGGTATGGTTCTAACATTGGTTTAGTGTAAATTTGTATTTGTTTTTGTAATTTGTTTTTGGTTTAGAGTATTTGCAATATAAGGTATAGACAACAGTTTTTTTTATACATGTAACAGCAAGAGCTACAGTACATGTTTAATACTAAACGATGATCGCTGTGATCGTAAAAAATAATATGAGATTTATTCAAACCGGCATCTTTTTATTGTTAATTCTTGATATATTTCAGCATGCGATCGAATTTGTTCCTCCAACTCCAAAGGACGGGAGCCAGTTAACATGCTACCAAAACGCAGACACAATCACGGATTGCTATTTTATTGTAGCGCTATCGACTAAATCACGGTAAATTATATTTAATAAAAGATATGCTGCATAACGCAAAAAGATCAGCACTATAGCTTGTTTCAATTCGCAATTACGAGGGTTGTTTGGAAAGTTTTGAGACTAAATATTCAGTTTTGGGTACAAATACAAAGTTGATTTTGTATCCACATATAGTTAATTTTATTATAAATATGAAAACAATGCATTTGTAGCATAAGGGTGTGTTCGGCAGTAACCGTAGCAATATAGCTATCTTATGGCCGGCACACGGCATTCAATTTACCCTAATACAGACCATTATTTTATTATAATGACGCAATAAGACTTAAACCCGAAAACACATACCATCCTGTGTTGCAAGGTCCTGGAATTTTATTTTCAACAAATTCTATATACCGGTATTTACACTTCAACTTCGTCCTCTCCGATGAAGTCTTATTCATTTTAGGAATCATAATTTCCAATGGTAAACAGTGTGACTTAATTTAAAAGGCGTAGCTACAGTAGAACCATTCACAATTTATTGGACGTTGCACAATGTTTTGACGTGTGACGTCGCTCAGCATGCACGTTTTGCGACGAGTTGCTGCGAAAAAGTGTGTCGTCATTCATTTTGTCGTCAATGTCGCTGTTCCAACAGCCATTCAAAAAAGCCGTAATACCACGAACTCCTATAATAATTGATGTACTAAAAAGAGTATTTATGTGTGTAAATATAAGGATTAAATCGATATTTGATGGTTTTCATTTGGGTAAGAAAAACAGTTGGATTGTTTAAAGTATGCATGAAGACTTCGGGCTTCACACACTTTAAACAACTGTTTTCCATACCCAAATGAAAACCATCAAATATCGATTCAATCCTTAAATAAGTTGCTATGATATGATTTTATTATGTAAATATCTTATAAGTTAATAGTAAGTGTCACTTAATAGTAGAACCAAGTGTTTTTTCCAGTGATGTTTTTACTTGCGGATTAACGGACAACAACTAGTTGATTTCTAGAAGCTCCACACACTTACTGATAAAACTTGAATATGTATTTCATTGCAACGAATAATCTTTAATTATTGCGCAAAACTTTAGTTTATTCTTTAAGGCCACTGGCAACAGAAGTGAGTAGTACTTTGTTGCATTTTACTGATGCGCTGTGTTTTTAATTAATATTTGATATATTTAATTAAATATGAGTAACATTTATTTCATTCTGTAAAACATACAAATAAAAAATCCAGAGTTGAGTTATTTGCAAAGGGAGATTTTGTAATGTGCACTACCGTTTGAAGTAATACAATTTGTTTAATTATTAACGCCAAACGACAACTATCAATGTTAGCAACTACTTCTTTAATTGAGACCGATAGTAACTAACTTAAATAGATAAATACAGATATATTCAGAAATGTGTATTGTATAAATTGTTTAAGATTGTAGTGCAATGTTTAATGCACATTATTCTCTGTGTCTGTTATGCTGTTTTGATCAGACGCGTGTTGGACTAACCCTTTGATTTCGTGATTTTTATGTTGTTAGTGCCTTAAACCCAAAGAGATATAAATACAAATATAGACAAGTGGGACAATTATGCTAGTATGATATGTAATTGTTTAGATAAATAACTGCCTGGACATGCATTATGTTGTACTGTCGAATTTCCTAGTTTTATCTTGACATTTTAAGTTTTAATTTACTTATTTAAGACTGAAGTATACATTACTATTGTTTTAATCGCTAATATTTCGTGACACTATTTAGTTACTTTTTCATAACAAAAATCAAGAACGTTCAGCAACTGTTAATGCTTAGGTGCATGTAAACTTTTCTTTCAGACTGATAGGTAAACATGCTTGAAGTTTAACCTGTTCAATACTATGAGCTTTCTATAATTTATATGTCATCAGATCAACGCCAAGTTTATCAACGAATACATCTGCTAATTTGAATGGTATCCTCGGTTCCGTAACGAAAACGGGTATCTTCAAGGGAATTACCAATATTTTCTCGTCAAAAGTGGATATCAGTGGCATTACAACGAAGCAACAGGCATCATACATTTGCATTTCTGCTAAAGAAGGGTAAATTGAACCAATGACATTTTTCTTAAACAAAAGTCTTGAAATTGCTTATCGAAATTGTAATCTAAGCAAAATGAACAAAAACGCGCATAACATTACTATAAGCAAATAAATTTATTATATACCCATGATATAAGCATAGTGCAGCGTCAATCTGCAAAATTGATACAATTCGTCAGATTAGTAATTCCGTATTGGACAGCTTTCCGTGTTCTATGTGACGTCATATACTACGTCACACTATGTTGTCGTAATTTTCAGGCACAAAACGAACTCCAACGTAGAAAATTTCCGTCGCAAATTTAAAACCGTTACTACCCTGGCTAATTACGTACGCTTCGCGAACGGCACTACACCGCCATTATGGCATATGCAACGCTTTTAACCGTCATTAACGGTGTCAATGGAGAAGGTTTTGTGGGGTAAGGTAAGAAAATCGCATCGTTTTTGGCTAGATTTATAAAAAAAGTAGCCTACTCAAACCAATAGGCCTGTACGGCTGTCAAGTCATGACAATTTTTGATTCTAGTCTTCTTTGTGTCCAGAATAAAGTAGTTTGCTAAATCATTCGTGAAAATGAACCTGTCTGTGCTGCAAATGTTGTAAATTTCCTGTTCAAACGTATTTCTATTGATCTAAACTGAAGTCTAGTGAAGAATTATGACTACATAAAAATTGTCTGCATTGAATGGCAACGTAGTTTAAAATTTGAGTGTGTTTTATCTACATTTGAACAACAACAAAAATCAGAGGCCACGCACCGTACACCGGCACTTGATTTTTGCTATGCTGCGTATCATTGCATTTTACTTGATGCTGGTATTGAACTATACTGTGGTTGTCGAAAAATTAAACTGTTTCTTTACATTTAATTGAGCTGTAGTTTGTTTTGTTTACATTGCAAAACAGTGTGATATACTTTAAACGTCTGCCATCAACAAGCAGGAGCAGATCCTGAGGGTATTCTAAGACTTTAGGTTTGCTCAAACCCCCTTTTCGCCCAGAGTCATTTAATTTTCATGGATTATGGCCAGAAAGTTGGAAATTATCACACAACTACCCTACGACTGATCCAATCGACCCCTTAAAAAAATTCATCCGATCTTGAACAAGGGTATTAGAGTATTGCACGCAAAACAGGTATGCCTTACCGGTGGAACCCCAATCATGTATTTGTGAAAGTTAGTTACATCCTTTATAATGTTCATTTCAAGTATAAACTGATTTTACCTTTGACCTGTAGTGAAAAATGTAATGTTATACATAATGCTGTAATCACCTTACATCAAATATGTATACCAAGTTTCATCACCGATTCTTGTTTTCTTTACAATGTATGAGTTATTGAAATATTAAGTAACAGAAACCAACCATAGACAATTGGTGAAAATGAAAGGCCGTGCATAATTTTAATAATTCTAACCTATACACTGCATATTGTCAAGATGTTCTTTTTATTATATACCCTTCTAGCTCAAAAGAAATTTAAATACACTAAACAACAACATTTTAGTCAACAATGTGGTTCACATAATAATATAAATTAAAATAGTAAAGCGATAGTAAACTTATGAATTTCGTAAAAAAATGAATAGGGTAACGGTTAAAGAACAGAGAGGGAATTTTCCTATTTTGGAGTTCACTGTTTGCCGGAAAATAACGACAACGTAGTTAAGTCGTCACGTTGAACACGGGAAGCTACAGAATAATAAAATGGAAAACCCCAGTGTGAGATATGGATTTATTATTCTGACTCATTGTTACAATAGCTGCTCCTTTACGGTGTTTGCGAGCCTTCATCAGATCTAACATTTTCTTATATCACACTTCAGTGATATTGTTTTTATCTGTAAATGTAACTTAATCTTTTCACCTTTACTCTTTTTTTTCCTCTCTACGTTTTAGCTGCGCGGGCAGGCTTTGACTAATCCTGATTATGCACATTGCACTTTTTATACAAAATTTAAATACCTGTATTTTCGTTTGTAGAGTTTATGAAGCACGTTTGTGCCTAGAACTAACATTTCTGTCAGACCGTAAGTGCATTTACATTAATTTTGTAAATTAATTCTTAAAATCGTTATGCCATTTAAGTTTATTTTATATCGAAAACTGTTTTATTGTTAAGTGTTAAATTATGAATTTAATTTCATATAATATTTAATTTATGTTTTAAACAAACAAAGAATTGAAAATCAACCTGTATTGAGCAGCCACTCAAACGAGTGACAAAAAATTACTGCTTAACACATGTGGTTGTTTAATACAGGTAACACTAAGAACAACATGCGAGTTTAGAACATATTCAAACTGACTGTTTTCAACGAAATTCCGGACAATCTGAAATGATCTTTTAATCTTCATATCAGCATAAGAATCAGTATTTGCTATGAATTTTATTAGAAACTTATCACTGTTCACCTCAATAATTGCCGCCAGCATACATATGGATCAATATTGAACTGTCCATATCTTGGCAATCAGTGGAAAAAAATAAAAAATCTTCTCAGATATGTTCTCAGTTTCAAAATGTTATTTGCAATTTTAACTGATTCAGATATTTCGGACTACATGTTTAAGACAGGTGGTTGCTGATAACAGGTGGCTGTTAAGGCAGGTTTAAATGTACATAATATTTCAACAGACTCATTTTAATGCCCACATTTCGGAAGGAGAATCTACAGTTTTACTTTCGTTCGTAGCTATGCCTGTCTCTTTTTTATCTGATCAAATAACGTGAGGATCTTTGCTATTCTCACTTGTTATAAATAAAATATCTGTATGTTTAATTTACCATAAATTAATTATCATTTATTGAAATTCTATTTAATTAACACCATCGATCAATATATGAAAGATACTTTATATATGTTATATCTTTATATCAAACTGAGAAATGACACTATTATAGCCTTTAACAACACATGGATGTATCTTGATGAATTCTTGAATATACATATTTTTTTTTATTTCTGATCAAGCAAAAAATAACTAGAGTCAAATAAAGCAGACAAGAAAGCAAACTTTCCTGATCTTAATTGTTCCATTAAAATGTTTTGCCGCTGACCGCTCCAAGGCAGTAATCCCTCGAGTTCTCATTTTAGTTAATTGTTTGTTGCGTCAATTGTGAAACTGATTAATGTACATGTATATATATATGCATATACACAAAAAACCAATATATTCAAACATTTAAAGTAAGCTGTACAAATATAGTGAAGAAATCGTAGCTTTTAGTAGTGCGTCGTTTTATGGAGAAGGAAGTCGGGGGTGGGTAGAGGGATGTTTTTGATCCTTTTCCTTCATATATACGGGCTTTACCGCGTCCATATATACGAGCTTTACCGCGTGTGCAACAAGTCTAGAATCAGATGAGCTGGCACATCCTTGCTATTTGATCTGGATTTACACTGTTTGCTCCTTTGTCAAAATAACATAATGAATCCATAGCGAACAGTGTGTATCCTGATGAGACGGTAGAGATCAAGAAACAAAGTCTTAAAACGATTCAATAATAATAATAATAATAATAATAATAATAATAATAATAATAATAATAATAACAATAATAATAATAATAATTATAATGATTATCGTGATTATGATCTTTGTTGTTGTGTACTGCTGTCGTATCGATAAAATTCTTTTTACAGTTATTTTGACCCATTCTAGGCCTAGTATATTGTGTAAAATTTAATACACCATACTGATCGCTGAGCTTATTAAAAGAGATGTTAAAGAACATTAAGTGGATTTTGGTTAATCCTCCTCATTAGTGCTACCTAATGTCGTTGTTTTTGAGAAAAATGGTACATATTTATTATATAAATGCGTAAAGAGAACATTCTGATTTTAAGCCAAGAAATTTGATATATATTTTTTGCGTATAGTTAATATTAAACACATTTATTCTTGTTCTTAAATGGAAAGACCACAACTAAATAGTCACATATAGGTTGATTTTTACAAATACGTGTCTATTATTTATTATTTCCACATTTTAGCGTTTTTTTCATTATAAATAAAAGACTGCTAACTTGCTAAATAAATCATTTCTGTCCAGCAACCTTTTGTCTTTTTTTTTTCGATAATTCGTTTTTTTTAGAAATTATATTTGTTAGAAATAAAAAAATAAGTTATGTATAAGAAACAATTTATAATAGATGCTCCATTTATATTGTTCAAAATATTTCTAAGTTAACAAAATAGAGACGCGCAAATTTTGAAGATACGTATCTAATATACGGTTTAAAGCCCGAGGCTTCACGACCAGAGGGAAAAAAAGAGAAAATAGAATATATGATAACCGGATATTAAATTGTTATAATTTAAACAACAGTCAAAATCAATATTCGCTGTTTGTGTTTGCAGCTAATTAAATACAGATATGGAGATATTTCCAGCTTAAGAATACTTATTTTATAACATATTAATGATTAAAAAAAATATGCTTCTGCATTAGAATTTGAATAAAAATTTAAAATATCGCAGTCTCATTAACCCGATAAAACCTATATCTTCTATGTGAACGAGTAGCCAATCAAATAAGCGTGAAACGAGAAACTCGAGCTTGCGCAATCAGATTTTCTCGATTCACGATTGCACGGTGCGCATGCGCACTAAAACGCTCGATTCTCGTATCTCGTTTACCGCATATCACTCGGATTTCGTTTCCCGTTTCCCGCAAAAAAGCGGAAAGGGCGCAGGGTACAGTTTCCGAGCAGTTTTCCGAGCTTTGCCAGTGCGTGCAATGTTATTCTGTTTGAAAAAAAAAAAACAATTGCATTAATAAAATGTTGTTATTATATTTTCTGTGTTGCATAAGAATAGTGGCTTTCAAATAATTGGCAACTGTACTAAAATACACATCCTTTAGAAAATATGGAGATATTTAAGTTAACCCCCACCCCCTGATTTCCTGATTTTCACATGAAAATCTATCAAAATTCATGCATGTTTGAAAGCCTGCATTTTTTTTCCTGCAGAGAGTTGACTCATCTAACCCCTTTCTGGTCAATATTTCAACTATCCCTAATAACCCAAGCACCAGGAACGTGTCTCCCATCCAGCTACTTTTTTCAGTATTTGTCACTGAAATACCTGATAATCAAGTTTTTCACGTGCTCGTCTCTGAAAGCTGTTTTCCCATCCGACAAATGCTCAACTTACAAATTGCAAAGCTAGCATATACATGTTTTAGCAGTCAGCATCCCATTAACTATCATGTAAACTATGCAATTTTAAACAAAATCTTTCATCTTTATTTCAAACATTAATTATAATGCATTTTATTCTGGGGTACCCCAAATATCTAAAAAATCCACCGGGACCAAAGTGCGAAACTATACCCTGCCCACTTAAGAACTTGGGTCTTGCTTAATTATTGAATATTGAACTATTCTTTTTCAA
Source organism: Corbicula japonica (assembly GCA_038501625.1). Taxonomy (NCBI): domain Eukaryota; kingdom Metazoa; phylum Mollusca; class Bivalvia; order Venerida; family Cyrenidae; genus Corbicula; species Corbicula japonica. The sequence goes on from JAZAYU010000835.1 coordinate 134,027, forward strand.
ATTTGATCTTTTTCCAATTGAAATAACAGCTTGAATCATGTATCTTATGTCAAATGTAGTCAGTAGAGCATATTTACAACTATACTCATTACCAAGGGAAATAACAAGAATTTTACTGATTTGGGTAGTGTTGCTGCATGAATGTTTTGCAAATTCTGTGACTTTCAAACTATTTAAAAATACCATTATCCACTGTACTCAAGCTCAGATATCATTTAAATATTGAGCTGTGCAATAAAACACATCAAGAAGTGTATTTAATTTCAATTTTGTTTAAAAAAAACAGAACATTTATCAATTTCTATGTTTTTCATTACAATGTTGAGTTTCATGTATGAAAATATGGTAATATACATTTGTAAATGATTAAAACATAATTTCTGAATCAAACAGTGTGCATTTTGTTCTTTTCTTACACAGAAGACTACCACCTCTTAAATAATATGGTACAATGTGTCTTTACAAAACTCCTTTGTCAATACAAGGGAGATAATCCAAATATAAAATGAATGACCATTACTATGGCTAATTAAAAAAAGCAAACTGTATCTATCCAGACAATTCATTTTGTCATGTTCTTGATAAGAAAAAGATCCAGAGCAGATAATGAAGTATTTTGTCACTATTTTAGAGGTCTTTGTAGCAAAAAGAAACAAAATCTTACAACATATACTAACTTAGTGAAAATGCGGACTAATTCTTCTAAAAGTAGACTTTGTTACACAAATTCACTTAAACGGGGAAAAACCCAATTTAAAAAGTGCCATAAAGTGTGGAATAAATCATTAAAAAGTGATAAAAATGAAATAAATGAGCCAGGACCATCCCATGAACAGGACTTACCAACTATGCAGAACCTGTGGTTAGACTTGAAGCTTCAGTTGCTGAAGATGTTTGCTATGCTAACTTGGATACTCTACACTCTACAATTCCCCCGTACAACATAGACCTTAAAAGAAGAAAGAAAGCTCAAAAGATGTAAATGAACCGCAACATGTTGGCGAAAATGAAAACATTATTGTGAACTTTAAACAGCTTGAAAGTCTATTCCAAAAGTTTGCAGCACATACATGTGACAATCCAAATATAAAATTAACACTCGAAGACAGACAAGGTCTATGCATATCGCTAAAAGTTAAATGCAGCAATTGTAAATTTATCACGGATACTTCAAAACTATTTAACAGCATAAAGTCAACAAGGGGGCCGGATGCTGGCTGCTTAAACAGTGCACTTCTTCTACCGGTTTTACTTTCAAAAGTTGGCATTCAATGACATTCTTCTTATGTTATCGGCACTTAATATTCAAGCACCAAACAAGCGTGGCTTACAAAAAAAACTTAACACCCTATCCGACAAAATTGAAAACCTTGGAAAAGAACAAATGATACAAAATCAACATTATGTTAAAAAAATCCAGTCACTATCCGGCACATCAGGGACTGATGTTGATTTTGATGTTGCTTATACCAGCAGGCCACAGTCTGGATGTGAAACATCAAGTCAAAGTTTTGCTCCCATCATTGAGCAGACAACATCCAGACATCTTCCTATATCTTTGTCAACAGCTAATAAATTGTGTTTAAAGCAAAAGTGTAATCATAATAACCGAAATTGCAAAAAGTCGTACAGCACTGAAGATTCCATCGCAAGTACAGAGGCTGTGTTTATAAAGTCAGCTATCGAGTCGGTGGAGTCTTCGAAAATACTCAAGATCCGTTCTGTTACAACGGACGTCTCCCTCCAGATTGCAAAATCATTACAGGAAATAATAGTGAGAGAAATTCTAAAATTAATCATTGTAAGTGGTTTGTACATAATTTAAGGAACATGAACAAACATTTAAAGGCCATTAAATTTAATAAAATTCCTCCAGGTCAAAACAAAAAATATTTTGCATCGAAATTAGCTTCAAGTATTCGCGTCAGAGTCCGCTTAGAACTTACAAGACTTAAAAATTGCTCCAAAGCATATGAAGAATTTCTACAAAAAGCTCAGGTATCAATTGAAAATATACTGCCATGTTTCAAGGGCCTGCATATCAACTGTCGAAGAGACTCTGTTGTTTGTAAATCTCATCTAAAATGTTTAAAACTCAGCTACTTGCCATATGGCAAATATCTCAAACTGCCTGATTCTGACATAAGCAAAATTAAATCCATATTATTAAAATACTGTGGTCCAGCAATGATCAAAGATATAAGCCAGCTGAAAACAACCAACCAATGTGAAAGTTTTCACAACCGGGTATTTTCACACGCACCAAAAACACAGTATGGAGTCGCAACTTCAGCGGACTTTGTCACTCAGCTACCATCCGAGCAAGTATAGGCCGAGGAAGTACCTTGTTAAAAATAGCCCAAAACCTTGGATTGCCAGTATCGGACCATGACCCATTACAGCGGTATGCACTTGATACCGACAAAAATGACAAATATCATATGAACAGAAAAAAATCGTTCAAGTATAAGACATTCCTTCATTTGAAACGAAAAAGAAATTCAAACCGCAGCATAATCTCCCAGTCGGCTTATTCGGACGCCACAGATTTAACAGAAGAGCACCCATATGCGTTAAATCCAAACTAACACTGAACTCAAATTGTAATGGGAAGAGAAGAAAACACAACAGTAGTTTTTAACTGGATCTTAACACACAGAAACAGCTTGGATATGCAAAATGACCATGGCAATAACCGTCATTTCTACATTTCATTCTATTGTTATTGATTGTTTGGCTTTCGTCGTGACGGTGCGGGTTCGCTCCCAGCTAGAGACACTATCATTTGAAATTCACAGTAGCGCTATTTGTGCAGTGTGGCGGCCGTAAAAAGTCTCCCCGTACATTTATTCAGTACTGTTATCAGTTAATTAACCCGTTACCGATGTCATGCAGTGATTGTTACGTATATCAGGGCTATCCGATCAACGTCTTTTGGCGTTGTCCCGGTTAGCTCAGTTGGTTACGTCGCAGGAATTGCATGGCTAGGCGCTGTCGCCGTGACGGTGCGGGTTCGCTCCCAGCTAGAGACACTTTCATTTCATATGATAAATGTGTGTATGTTATGCAATTTTTTACGTGACAAATATGCGATACATGCATTTCTGGGCTTAAATATCTTGATTCATGCAAGAAAAATACAAGCCGATGAACTGCAACTTGTATCCGTTTTGCACGGAACATAAATCTTATTTGACCGTAGCCGTCCCGGCTCATCTGGCCAGTCCATATAAAACAATTACCATCAAACCGAGTGTGTTTTCTTACAGAACGCTCAATTGTAGACTTTTCACTAGGATTTAATGAACAACGGAAAAATTCCATGGACATTTTAACACAATACACTGAAAAACATTATTTAAATTGTGAAAAAACATTGTTCAGTATGACAAGTGCACCTGCATATATGCATACATTATATGATGTGATAATGTTCATATACCGTAAAATGGTTCAGTGTTTTTGTAGTTTTTTTAATCAAATTTCTTAAAATTAACCCAAAATATTTATCTGCTATTTTACGCATATACAAAATCTGCAACTGTAACTGCTGTCAACATCAATTCAGTGAATACCATGGGAACTTTTACGTATTTTTCATGTTCATAAATTCATCCCCATCGCGAAAAAATACCATCTTACGATATTAAATTTGTGTCAAAAAACAGCAAATAATATGTCCAAATTAATTAAAACACCAAGAAAGATGTAATATTCACTAAAATAAAATCAATTTTCCCAAATGAGAAAATATTGTTTTCGCCTTAAGGGCGCAGGGTACAGTTTCCTAGCAGTTTCCCGAGCTTTGCCAGTGCGTGCAATGTTATTCTGTTTGAAAAAAATACAATTGCATTAATAAAATGTTGTTATTAAAATACACATCCTTTAGAAAATATGGAGATATTTAAGTTAACCCCTACCCCCTGATTTCCTGATTTTCACATGAAAATCTATCAAAATTCATGCATGTTTGAAAGCCTGCATTTTTTTTTCCTGCAGAGAGTTGACTCATCTAACCCCTTTCTGGTCAATATTTCAACTATCCCTAATAACCCAAGCACCAGGAAAGTGTCTCTCATCCAGCTACTTTTTTCAGTATTTGTCAATGAAATACCTGATTATCAAGTTTTTCACGTGCTCGTCTCTGAAAGCTGTTTTCCCATCCGACAAATGCTCAACTTACAACATGCAAAGCTAGCATATACATGTTTTAGCAGTCAGCATCCCATTAACTATCATGTAAACTATGCAATTTTAAACAAAATCTTTCATCTTTATTTCAAACATTAATTATAATGCATTTTATTCTGGGTTATCCCAAATATCTAAAAAATCCACCGGGACCAAAGTGCGAAACTATACCCTGCCCACGAACTATCTCGCAGGCTTGACTGTATAACCACAATCTCTTCTTTTCTCTACCTTTTGGCTGCGTGCGGAACTGTGTCAGCTGGATGCGGCCATTCCTGATATGCATATTTCACTTTTTGTTTGTGATGATTTGCGTTTAAATATTTAAATATTGTACATTTTCCATTTTATGGTGACGTTTAACATCACGTAGCATTTTTCAATGATTTGAATATTTTAATTGCATAAAACAGATATCGGACAAATTACTATGTAGGATTAACATTTTGCAAGATTTATCAATTGTTAACCTAATTTATTTTAACTTTAAAACTACATCTTATATAATAATTATTCACAAAAAAGATAGCACAATGTTATATATAATATTCTATTTATGCCGAATCTTCTCGATTTGGTCTTCATGACGTGCATATTTTACTGTTTTACAATAACACATTCTGTCATTTACTTTAATAAATCAGGCAGATTCCTATCATACATGTTATTAATGTTTTCAGCTCTTCGCATAATTTTGACTGCATGATTCGCTCAAGTATTAAAATAATAGTACAATGGAATAAATATAATCAGGAAAGAAAGAAACTATTGGATGAAAACACCAGTATTTTAAGTCAAAAATCATATTATATCAATGTGTAAAAAGTGTATCAACAATGATAAGTATAATTGATCGTTTGCGAATTTCTTAATATTAACTTCATTAGGTTAAGCTAACCTTGAATAGAACAGGTGGGCAGTTGTGCGCATCGGAACGTGATGAAATACCAGTGACCGTTATTCTAATGCTTTTGACCGATCCAATGCGTTATCATATCCTTGTTAAACGTGTGTCAGTTTTGCCTATGTGTTGTCGGTATTGTATTTTGTAGGTCATTTTTTTATTGTTTTTTGACTTTTTGTTGTCATTTGCATTTCTGCTGCTTTAAGTAGACGGGTCTGTAATTTTGTATGTGAAATTTTTAAACAATATTTTAACAATATTTACTTACAGAACCATATACTGAAAGATGTATAATACGTTTTTGTAAACAAAACCAATAGTGAATTTATGGTATAAAACATAACATATAAATACATTATTCTGTACACTTTGAATATGCTTCCATAGATTTTGACATGTTCGATGTATTTTCTTGAAGCAACACTCGATCCAAGCTCCATCGAATCCAAACAAAATTCTGTGAGTAATAATTTGTTTTGTATAGATTTTCAAAAAAAAAAGATTTTAGAGAAACTGACACTTAATAACTGTTACAGACGATTTTAGAATTAAAAAAACAACAGCATTGTTATGTACATTTTTTTTTAATTTATGAGACTCCATATCTTGAATTGGATTGGTTACTTTCACACATATTTTTATTAAAGGTATTTTAATATGATTAGCAACAATTGCTTATCCACACGCACCTCATTAAATAGTTTCATCTCTAAGCTAAATAATAATAACTTTACCTCTGCAAATTACATTTGAAGGGTGAACATCTAGAAATCTTTGCTACATCAATGATGATTTAGGAAATGAGGCATAACCATTGTTGAATTCCAAAAGATGGTTCATTAAAATGCTATAATTTTTTTCACACTTATATATGTATTAACAGGCAAAAGTGAAATTCGTCAGCCCTACTCCAGTGAGTGGCAGCCAGTTGTTGGCGTACAAAGATGAACGCTACACTTTTGTGCTCTACACTTCAAGCAGACCACCATGGTATGTATGCATTTGCATGCTATAACTAAATGCGAAGGTTAGGAACATGTTCTTCTTAAATTCTTAAATGATTTGAAAATTGTGTTTAATTATTCGTACTTTTTCGGCAAACAAATTATAGTATCCTGCTTATGTACATGCAATAGTCAACACAACTATAAATTTTTCACTTGATAAAAAATAAGTCTTATTTCGAATTTCTGAACTCCTCTTTATCTTAAGAAAAAATACAGAAGTTTTTTGGTTTATGTTACATCTATTTTGAACAGCGTATTGTTGTTTGATCGTAACGTGAACTCCGTTTCAATCTACGCTGCCATTGATAATCTTAACTGAATTGATGATGGTACTTATTATGCCCCCCTTCGAAGAAGCGGGGGTATATTGCTTTGCACATGTCGGTCGGTCGGTCGGTCGGTCGGTCGGTCGGTCCGTAGACCACATCTTGTCCCATCAATAACTAGACAACGCTTTGTGATACAGTCCTCATATTTGGTGTGGAGGTTGGTCATGACCAGTAGAAGACCCCTATTGATTTTGGGGTCAGTAGGTCAAAGGTCAAGGTCACAGTGGCCTTGACCACAAAAACCTTGTCCCATCAATAACTAGACAACGCTTTGTGATACAGTCCTCATATTTGGTGTGGAGGTTGGTCATGACCAGTAGAAGACCCCTATTGATTTTGGGGTCAGTAGGTCAAAGGTCAAGGTCACAGTGGCCTTGACCACAAAAACCTTGTCCCATCAATAACTAGACAACACTTTGTGATACAGTCCTCATATTTGGTGTGGAGGTTGGTCATGACCAGTAGAAGACCCCTATTGATTTTGGGGTCAGTAGGTCAAAGGTCAAGGTCACAGTGGCCTTGACCACAAAAACCTTGTCCCATCAATAACTAGACAACGCTTTGTGATACAGTCCTCATATTTGGTGTGGAGGTTGGTCATGACCAGTAGAAGACCCCTATTGATTTTGGGGTCAGTAGGTCAAAGGTCAAGGTCACAGTGGCCTTGACCACAAAAACCTTGTCCCATCAATAACTAGACAACGCTTTGTGATACAGTCCTCATATTTGGTGTGGAGGTTGGTCATGACCAGTAAAAGACCCCTATTGATTTTGGGGTCAGTAGGTCAAAGGTCAAGGTCACAGTGGCCTTGACCACAAAAACCTTGTCCCATCAATAACTAGACAACGCTTTGTGATACAGTCCTCATATTTGGTGTGGAGGTTGGTCATGACCAGTAGAAGACCCCTATTGATTTTGGGGTCAGTAGGTCAAAGGTCAAGGTCACAGTGGCCTTGACCACAAAAACCTTGTCCCATCAATAACTAGACAACGCTTTGTGATACAGTCCTCATATTTGGTGTGGAGGTTGGTCATGACCAATAGAAGAACCCTATTGATTTTGGGGTCAGTAGGTCAAAGGTCAAGGTCACAGTGGCCTTGACCACAAAAACCTTGTCCGATCAATAACTAGACAACGCTTTGTGATACAGTCCTCATATTTGGTGTGGAGGTTTGTCATGACCAATAGAAGAACCCTATTGATTTTGGGATCAGTAGGTCAAAGGTCAAGGTCACAGTGGCCTTTGCATACAAAAACGTTGTCCGATCAATAACTAGACAACGCTTTGTGATACAGACCTCATATTTGGTGTGGAAGTTGGTCGTGACCAGTAATCAATAACTTGACAGCGCTTTGTGTTACAGTCCTCATATTTGATGCGAAGGTCATCATGACTAGTAAATGACCCCTTTTGATTTTGGGGTCAGTAGGTCATGGTCACAGTTACCTTAAATACAGAAATTGCTTTCATGACTGGTACCCTTCATTGCTAAAGCTTACAAAAGTATCTAAATTTCCAAAAAATTAAATTCAATGCTAATAGATATCACTTGCACGTCAGGGGGGGGGGGGGGGGGGCATTTGTGTTTGACAAACACCTCTTGTTAAATTTTATAGGCATATGGTAAAATAATGTTTTGATAAAAATATTCAGTTAAAAAGAAATCTAAAGTATATATAAAATTATTTGTAAAGTTACTATCTGGCTATTTATAAGGAAAAAATATAACAATTTAAAACAATAAGTGCAATTTAAATATCCCTGTATGAGTATCATTTCTGGCTATTGCCAACAAATTGTTTTATGGT